>SJYC01067587.1:0-74643 GCA_006408675.1 Madoqua kirkii
CTCCACCCCCACCCCTGCCCCAGCTTCCCCTTCTCTACCCACAGCACCCAGTCCAGGAGTCCCCTGCCCGGGCTGCAGTTTCCACTCCCAACCACCAGGGGGCTCAGTCCGCACCCCCATCCCGGCTCCTCGCCCGGGGAGGGGTCGGAGTGGTTGGAAGGGAGGGGTCTCCGGTTACCTCCACGACGAATTCATTGCTGGAGTAACGCCCATTCATTTCTGAGCAAGAGAGCCGGAACTTCCTGGCATAGAGGGCTGCTCCGTGTCGCAGGCGGTAACGCGCCTGCCTCAGGATCTCTTCGTACACGGTGATGCTCTCCACCCCTGGGAACCGGAGGCGACTCAGAGCAGGAGCCAGCGAGGAGGCCCAGGGGTCTCTCTCCCAGACTCCCACCTGTTGACGGCCTCAACTCAACAGGAGTCCTCAGAGGGAGAGAGGCTCCCCCGCACCCCGCCAGCTCTGCCTGACTGGGACAGAGAAACCGAGGCTCCATTTGCCCTCCTTTGCAAGCTGGAAGGAGAGATGGAGAGAAGGAAAACAGGGACGCATGCAGGACAGAGGGAGGAGGCAGCAGCCGGGCAACGGTGAGGGCCAAACACAGAAGCCCTCCTTGAGGCTCTGGAAGGGAATGGAAACAGGAGGGGACCGGCTACCGCCTCTTCTATTCTCCCCAACAGAGGGCCCTTTGGAGAGGAGCAGGCTTCCCTGGAAAGCTGCCAGGTCATTACCACCAAACGTTAAGAGATGAGCACTTAGAACTTCCCTGAGGGTCCAGTGGCTAAGGCTCCATGCTCCCAATGAAGGGGACCGGGTTCCATCCCTGGTCAGGGAACTAGGTCCCACATGCCGCAACTAAGAGTTCGCATGCCGCAACTAAAGAGTCTGCATGCCACAGCTAAAGACCCCGCATGTCACAACTAAAAAAGACCCTGCATGCCACCAACTAAGACCCAGCACAGCCACATAAATAAATATAAGAAGAAAAGAAAAGCTATGCTGAATCCAAGAGATCAGTGAGATGGAAGACAGAGAAGATGGTGAGTAGCAAATGGCCAGAGAATAAGACACTAGGCAGAGACTGAGCCGGAGAAGAGTGGAGCCCAGAGCAGAGGTGAGCTGGGCTGGACAGAGACGCTGGGAAAGAACCATCAGGACCCCAAACCCCGGCCCCCGCCTCTAGGGACAATCTGGAAGCCAGAGGACCTCCAGGTGGGGAAGGTGCAAGGGGACACTTGGTCACATTCTTGAGCCTGGAAGGAGGATCCTCTGGGCTCCCCAGAGACCTGGTCATGGACGGGGACATCCCAAGAAAAGAGGACTGCCTCTCGGGCCCCACTGACCGGCAATGGTAAGGTAGGCGGATGTGTTGGTGAGCTCCAGGCCTCGCTGCTGTAAGGATGCCATGTCCAGGAGCAGACTTTCCCGCTCAGGATCCAGGTCATCCCCCACCAGGGAGATCTCACAGCCATCCAGGTTGTGCACGATCTCGTCTGACATACGAGTGTCTGTCACTGGATGGGAGGGAGTCGGGGTCGAGTCAGAGCTGAAGGGCCCACCTCCTGGCCACTCCTCCTCCCCTTCCCAGGTCATCCCCTGAGAGCTGCCAGCTTCGCTGTCAAGAAGGTCACTACCTGACAACCTCCTTATACCTGGGGGCCTCCCACTGGCCCTCCTTCCCAGTAGCCAGGTGTTCTTGAAAAGCGAATGTGGAGTGACATTGTTCTCATGTCCTGCTCCAGATTTTCTCCTTCACGCTGGTTCCAGATGCTGACCCCTCCCTGGGAGGCATGCTTACCTGTGCCTTGCCAACTCTCATCCTTTTTGGCCTCCACCTGGTGTGAAATGGAGCAAGTGATCTGGAGGTCAGGGAACAAAGGAACCCCCTCAGGTCCCTCAAAGTCCACAGCTGGGCGGGCAAAGTGAGCAGTGCCGCTCAGCAGGATCTGGGGGGCATCTGGCTGTAGCACCACCACATAGCCCTCTACTTCAGGGATGGAGACACAGGACTCTTCACTGAAGCACCTGCATCAGGAGAGGGGAGGGAGGCAGCCTGTGAGCCCAGCACCTGCTCCCTGATAATCTGTAATCTGCCATCACTCTGGACCCCCACCTCTGCAGAGAACACCCCATGTCAGTGGGTGAAAGGGGAGGAAAGGGGGACAGTGTCTCTGCAGACCACCCCCACACACACACACGGCAAAGCTGGAGGAAGAGATTTCCTTTCCCAGGAGGAGGCCACTGCAGAGAAGAGATGGGCCAAAGGTCAGGCAGCCCTGACCTATGACATCACCAATGCCCAGTCCCAAGACCACAGAACTGTATTTTACAAACTGAACTTACAGAAATGTAAATACATGCAGTTTTTCATCTAAGAGCTTTTTTGTTTCTTTGATTTTTAAAAAGTGTATTCAGTACAACTCCCTTCCTGGGTACATACCTAAAGAAAATAAAATCACTATATCATGGAAAAGGAAATGGCAACCCGCTTCAATACTCTTGCCTGGAAAATCCCATGGACAGAGGATTCCAGTGGGCTATAGACAATGGGGTCACAAAGAGTCAGACACGACGGAGTGATTGAGCACACATTCAGTGCAATTTCCTTCCTGGGTATGTGAGGGCTTCCCTCATAGCTCAGTTGGTAAAGAATCCTCCCACCTCCCGCAATGCAAGAGACCCCAGTTCGATTCCTAGGTCGGGAAGATCCACCAGAGAAAGGATAGGTTACCCACTCCAGTATTCCTGGGCTTCCCTTGTGACTCAGCTGGTAAAGAATCTAGCTGCAATGCAGGAGACCTGGGTTTGATCAGTGGGTTGGGAAGATCCCTTGGAGAAGAGAAAGGCTACCCGCTTCAGTATCCTCACCTAGAGAATTCCATGGACTGTATAGTCCATGGGGTCACAAAGAGTCGGTTATATACCTAAAGAAAACAAGTATGCGTATATATGGGTATATAGCTAAAGATGAAATCACTATCTCAGAGCACTAGCCCCACCCTCATGTTCACCACAGCATTACTCACAGTTGCCAACACACAGAGACCACCAGAGGGTCCATCCATAGATGAATGGACCAAGAAGATGTGACATATATACAATGGAATACTATTCAGTCTGCCTTTTGTGATGATATGGAAGGACCTTGAAGGTACTATGCCAAGTGAAATAAACAAGATAAAGACAAATGCCATACATATCACTTATATGGGGAATCTGTCACCTTCTTTTTTATATTTGTGGCCACACCAACTCATGCAGGGATCCTGGTTCCTCAATATCCATGACCCCTGCAGTGGAAGCTCGGAGTCTTAACTACTGGACTGGTAGATATGTGTCAAAAAATATTCAACCACAAAGGTGGGGTGGGAGTGGGAAATGTGTCAAAGGATGTCCACAAAACTATAATTCAAAAGATACATACACCCCTGTGTTATAGCAGCACTATTCACAATAGCCAAGATGTGGAAACAGTCTGAATGTCCGCTGACAGATGAATGCATGAATTAGAGCTGGTACATATATGCAACGGAATACTACTCAGTCATCAAAACCAAAATGGTGCCATCGCAGCAACACAGACACAACTAGAGAGTATCACACGAAGTGAAGTAAGTCAGAAAGAGAAAGACAAATACCATATGGTATCACTTGTGGTAAAGACCCTGCCTGCCAATGCAGGAGACATAAGAGACCTGGGTTTGACTCCTGGGTCGGGAAGATCCCCTGGAGAAGGGAGTGGGAACCCACTCCAGTATTTTTGCCTGGAGAATCCCATGGACAAGGAGCCTGGAGGCTTATAGGCCATAGGGTCACGCAGAGTTGGACACGACTGAAGCGACTGAGCACGCATGCACTCATGCACATCACTTACATGTGGAATGTGAAATATGACCCAAATGAACCTATCTGTCAAACAGAAGCAGAATCATGGACATAGAGAACAGACCAATGGCTGCCGAGGGAGAGGGGGTTGGGGCAGGGATGGAGTGGGAGGCTGGGATTAGCAGATGTAAGCTTTTATATATACAATGGATAAACAACAAGGGCCTACTGTATAGCACAGAGAACTAGGTTCAATATCCTATGATAAAGCATAATGGAAAGGAATATTAAAAAGACATATATATATACATATAACTGAATTACGTTGCTGTACAGCAGAAACTAACACAACTCTGTAAATCAAAGACAATTAAAAAAAGGACATCCTCCTCCCAGGTGTATCTTCCACTCATTTGGTCCAGTACCAGAGAAACACTCTTCGGTAGGCAAGCTAATCTGACCATCTCAGACCGCATCCACCATCCCATGAAGCCTCTCTAACCTTGGTGCCAGACAAAGCCTCCCAAGAGGACTATGTCCTGAACAACCAACATCACAGCCGCTCCAGAACACACTCCCAGGATCTCCTCCAGCCAATCTGAGGGCTATCCCCAGAGCACTTGCTGCATTCTGAAGCATTTTGCCCACATGCTTTCACTTAACCTTCTTTCACTGCTGTTGGAAGAAGGAGCAGAAGCCAAAGCTCCTGGGTCAAGCATCTTGGCCACAGAAGAAACATGCATCCTGGTCCAGGCTTGAACCCATTCTTCTCATTCCAAGTACATGCCTTCCCACTAACCCATAGCCACCTTGTGGAACCTGGGTTTGCACAAATCAAATTTATTTATAAAGTGTCTCCTTGGAATTCCCAGGCGATCCAGTGGTTAGGACTTGGCACTTTCACTGCCCTGGACCTGGGTTCAATCCCTAGTCAAGGAACTAAGATCCCACAAGCTGCATGGTGCAGAAAAAAAAAAAAAGAAAGAAAGAAAGAAAGTGCCCCCTTGAACATGCAGCTTTCACGGGGGAGGTGGCAATTCCAGATCAGGGCTTGCGGTCCACCTGCCTCAGCTAAGGGAAATTATTTTTCTAAAAGGATTGTCATTTGTTACTGAGTGAGTCCAGCTTGACTACTGGAGCCAAAAGGGAGAAGGCATAACCTCAGCGGATATCATGAATGCAGAGCCCCTGATGGGACCAAACCTACAAACTTCTGAGTTCCTGTGCCCTAAGGAGCAGGGCCTGAGACAGTCCACACAGCCCCAGAGAGACCCTGATCAAAGCCTGGGAAATAAGTCCAGCTGACACCGGAAGCACAGCCTCCAGCAGATATTCCCACTGTGACGGGTGATCCAAAAGGGGCTCAAAGGGGACCAGGGGGGTGGCCTCCAGCAGACTTTCCCACTGGGATGCGTGATCCAAAGGAGACCCAAAGGGGACCAGGGGGCTGGCCCTGGCACTGATGATCTGGTCGAGAAATTAGAATTTCTACACAAACCTTCAAACAAGAGCCAACGTGCTCACCATCACATAAATGGAGCACACGCAAAACCCAGAGCGTTCAAAGTGGGAGAGGTTATTCTGGCTGAGATGGAAGTGGGGTATTTGGTCAGGGAGTATAAGAATACTGGGAAAAAGCAGCAAGCGACCCAGCCTTTGAAGGAGGTAGAAAGTTGACCCTCGAGTGGATGGTGAGGAGCACCCAGAGGGGAATAGAGGAACATGAAGCAGGAAAGGCCGGGACAGATGGTTCAGGGCTCCGAGCGCAATTTTTGTAAGCAGCAGGAGGGAAGCATTCTTCAGCAGGAAAGTGTGAGGATGGACATTTGGATTTCAGATCACTAACCTAGCCTTTGGGTGGAGGTGGAACTGAAGTTTATACTAGACAGTCAGTAGTTTGGAGGCTATCTCAAGAGGCCAGAGGAGTGGGCATAACAGCCTGCTGGAGCGATAACACAGACGTGGGGAAGAGGAAAGAGATACCACACATCATGCAGAGGGGTATGGGTGACCAGATCACTGACGGGGGTGGCCCATAAACATAGGGAGGGCTCCAAGACAGGTCAGAGGCTGCAAGCCAGGGTGACTGCAAGGACAGAGACACCGCCACTGAGGCAGTGAGAGAATCCAGGGGCAGGGCTGGTTCAGGCACTGAAGTTCATTGTTAAGCTTTAGCTCGTTTGTTTGAGGTGTGGGCAGAACTTCCCAGACAGAGATTACAGCAAGCACATAGAAATTCAAGAGCTAGGGAGAGCAAACAGAGCTAAAGAAAAGGATGTGGTGGCCATCTGTTCAGTGGTCAATGCCATGAGGAGATGGGCTTTCCAAGAATTCCAGAAAGATTTAAAAAAAAACTTAGGGAAAACCTGCATTGACTGAACAGTTGCATGTGAAAGTGCTCAGTCGTGTCTGACTCTGTGGACCCAGGGACTGTAGCCCACCAGGCTCCTTTATCCATGGGATTCTCCAGGTAAGAATACTGGAGTGGGTTGCCACGTCCTCTTCCAGGGAATCTTCCCAACCCAGGGATCGAACCCAGGTCTCCCACATTGCAGGCAGAGTCTTTACCGTCTGAGCCACTAGGGAAGCCCAAGAATACTGGAGTGGGTAGCCTATCCCTTCTTCAGGGAATCTTTCCCACCCAGGATGGAGCCGGGGTCTCCTGCACTGCAAGAGGATTCTTTACCAGCTGAGCAACCAGGGAAGCCCCTCAATGAGGTGTTAGTGTAGCACTAACCACATGGAAACCCTGAAACGGGAAAAGGAGACCTCCCTCCCTCTTAACCTCACAAAGGAAGAAGGCCCCTCCCCTCTACTAAAGGAAGAGCTCACGTTCCCAACCCTCAGATAAGCCTCTTCCCTGGTAATAGGTCAGAGTAATCCAGATGAAAGAGAGTCAACACAGAGGGCATCAACTCCCACCTTGTGGGGCTGCCCCTTGCAAAGCTCCATCCTAAACTGGAACACAGAGCCCTCCCTCTGACATGGCCTCTAAGCCTATGGAAGAGATGAGATCAATTCTTTGTCCCTGAGCGATGAAGCCCTTGGCACCATCAGAACTGAGCAAGAGCCCTTTGACAGCTAGAGTTCTCTCTGGAACCTGGCGGGGTCCATCCGGAGCACTGATCGTTGTCCACGAGAACTCATCTGCCCATAGCTTTCAGCTCCACACCAGGACCATACCCTATTCCTCAAACCTGGCCCCATCTTCCACAGCTTCAACTGGGAGGCTTGACAACCATGCCCATCACTCTCCGGGGCTCAGAGCCTTCTCCCAAACCCGTTCCTGCCAGGATAAGGGCAAGTCAGAGATGCTTCTCTTCAGACAGCTTTTGGACAAACTGAAGCAGAGCAGGGGTGAAGGGAACCCAGTAACCCCGATTCCTGCATCGTGTGATGCACCCACTAGAGGACAGTAGCTCTTAAAACTTCCCTACAAGTATAAAGGGTGAAAATGCCTTCAGGTAACACGTGTATACCCGTGGCGGATTCATGTTGATGAATGGCAAAACCAATACAATATTGTAAAGTAATTAGCCTCCAATTAAAATAAATAAATTTATATTTTAAAAAAATAAGTGGTGAAAATGCCTTCAGGTAATAATCTTCCCTGGTAGCTCATACCGTAAAGCATCTGCCTACAATGTGGGAGACCCAGGTTCAATCCCTGGGTCAGGAAGATCTCCTGGAGAAGGGAATGGCAACCCACTCATATTCTTGCCTGGAAAATCCTATGGACAGAGGAACTTAGCAGGCTACAGTCCATGGGGTCACAAAGAGTCAGACATGACTGAGCAATTTCACTTTCACTTTCATTAAGTGTGCAGAACAGGCACTCTGCTGGCATTTGATTTGGACTCAGTATCGTTTACTCTCACAACAATTCCATGAGTTAGATTCTATTGTATCTCTGCTTGGTGGCACTTTCTCAGTACTAAAAAAGCTAGTAAGTAAAAACTCTGTATCTATAACTCTTGTGTTTTCATGACCCCTCAATCAATCTGTATTCTTAAATAACTAATATACTTAAGGGCTTCTTTGGTGGGTCAGCGGTAAAGAATCACCTGCCACTGCAGGAGACATGGGTTCAGTCCTTGGGTCAGGAAGATCCCTTGGAGAAGGAAAGGCAACCCACTCCAGTATTCTTGCCTGGAAAATCCCATGGACAGAGAAGCCTGGCGGTTGAGTCCATGGTGTTGCAAAGGAGTCAGACACGACTGAGGAATCAAACCACCATTCCTGGCGCCCAATCCAGGACCCTCCTCTGTCCCCTTTCACATGTCAGCACAGAGGTACAGAGATTAAAACTCCTAAATTCTGGAAGTGTGCTTTGGTGGGAAGAGTATGTGTTAGCTGCTCAGTCATGTATGACTCATTGTGACCCCACGGACTGCAGCCTGCCAGGATCCTCTGTCCATGGGATTTTCCAGGCAAGAATACTGGAGTGAGTTGCCATTTCCTCCTCCAGGTGATTTTCCCAACCCAGGGATTGAATCCAGGTCTCCTGCACTGCAGGCGGATTCTTCACCATCTGCACTAACAAGTGGAAACAGTAATGAACTCATTGTTGAAAAATCTGAGTCTAGTCCAGACTCTTCTTGCTGCATTGCTGTGTCAACTGGGCAGGTCAGTTTTCCATCTCTAAAACCAGAGGGGAGAGGATGCACTATGCGCCTAGCCGTCGATGGCATCTAAGGCCAAAGAGTTCTGACACTGTCTGGCTCTGTGACTTGCCCACCCACCGGACACTCACTTGACGGCAGTGGTGAGGCGCAAGGGCCTGACGCCAGGCGTGGCAAAGCGCAGAGTGTTCATGTAAGCCACATGCTGCAGGGCATGGTTGAAGGTCTCCACATCATCCCCCTCCAGGGTGAGCAGGGACTGCGAGGGGTTCACGTGGACCTGGGCCCCAGACACAGACAGGGCTGAGAGCAGGACGGAGAGGAAGGGAGCCGAGGGGGTGGGGTGGGGTGGGGCGGGGCAGGGACAGGGAGCATGCCTGGAGGGAGGGGCCAGAGGAGGGGGCCAGAGGAAGGAGCGATACCTTCATGCCTTTGCCCAGGCTCTCGAAATCCCTATAGTCCAGCCCCTCCCGACATGCATAGAGGCACTCGATGACCTCACGGCTCTCCAGGCGGCCTGAGCGCACGCTGAAACCAGCCAGGTAGCCGTGGAAGTAGTGGTGGATCGGCAAGGGGTCTCCTAGGGCAGGAACACAGGGGTGGATGGGAGGTAAGAGGTGACAGAGGGGAGGGCAGAGGAGGCCCCAGGTAGAGGAGGCTGAGAACAAGACAAAGAAAGAGCAGCAGGCTGGAGAAAGAAGATGGAAAGGAGCCAGGTAGGGCTAAAAGAAGGATGGATGAGAGGCAAGTGAGGCTAAGGGGAGATGGGAGAGGGAGAAGACAGAATAAAAACCGGGGCAGAGGGGGACGGAAGGCGAAAATAGAAGCCACAGAATGAGAAAGGCTTCCAGGATAAAGAGAAGAAGGAAAGCAGGACCAAAGGGAGGAAAGAGACCCAAGGCGGAAGAGGAGAGTAAGCGAAGGGGTCTCCGCGGCGCATGCGGGGGGCACCCGCAGGGATGCGTGGGAGCTTCGGGAATGCCCAGCTCTCCCGGCCGCGTGGCCATCTCCTGCCCCCTGTGCTCTGCCACGCAGAAAGCCAGCACGGGAACCCTGGATGTCACTCTATGGACAGAAGAGGACACCAGCTCCCAGCCAGCTCCATCCAGCTGCACTCTCTCCACCTGGCCACGCCACTCAGAGGCTATAACCCCCGTGGCGCGCGAGGCGGTGAAGCGCAAGGCTGGGTTGGGCCGCGCAGATGCGCCAGGCTGAGATGCGAGCTCTGCAGGCCTCCAGGTCTCACACATAAGTACCTGCCATGGCGTCCGTACTGTTGTCACCTCCCTTTGCCTTCTCTTTGTTCTTCTCCTCTGGGAGAGAAAGAGTGCCAGTGAGCTCAGGGATGCGGGGCCAGACCGACAGAGGGCTGGGGAAGTCTTCCGGGGCCCCCAGCCATCTGGACTTGAACCTCTAACTGAGTCCCAACCCTTCTTTCCTCTTGTCTGAGGTTATCTCAGGCCTCTGTTGTAGACAAAACCCAGATATGCTGCTGAGGAAACACAAGGGCTCTGGTACCCGCCCCCACACACACACCATACAAACCACATGCATTACATACATACATACACCACATATGCAAATACACCACACACGCGCAAACACACCATGTACACACACCAGATACTCACACACTACATACACAAACATATGACATACTATGCACAGACACACCACACACACGATATACACACAAACCACATGCACTACATACATACACACACCATGTGTACACATACACCACACATACAAGCATACCACATACACACACTACATACACACCATTTAGATACACCACACACACAAACATACCATATACACAAATACCACATACACACACTATATACACACCACTTAGACACACCACATACACAAACGTACCACATACTACACACAGACATACCACACACACACTACATTCACACCACACACACACTATACACACAAACCACATGCACTACACACATACACACACCACATGTACACATACAACACACACAAACACACCACACACACACATACCACACACACACACCACATACACGCACACACACACGCACACACACACACACACACTATCCCAGAAGGAAAAAATGAAAGGAACAGCTTAAAAGTTGGAAGGTTGCTGACTCTCTGCAGGGTTACTGTCCTCCAGCAGAGGAACAGGCTATGAAATTATGATGGGAACGGGTCGAAGTATGAAGCAGCTGCAGGTACAGAAAGTGAGATGCTGGTGATGGCCGAGTCAGAGGGGATGACAAATCCAGCAGGCAGGAGACCAGAGGGGCGGTGGTCTCCTCCAGTGGAGAGCTTTCCCAGCCTCCCTGCCCTACTTCAGGGAGACAAGGTTGTAAGGTCAAGCTGCCCTTGCTCCTCCACCAACCACTCGCACCTCTACCATGAGCGCCTCCGTGGAGAAGCTCGGGGTTGAGGCGGGGATACTTACCAGCCCAGCAGGCTCCAATCATCAGCGCGGGCTCCCTTCGAGGCGGGTGGATGAGACCATTGTCGTGGATGAGGGCGGGGTCGAAGGAGATGCCATCTGCGTAGAGGGTGACCGTGGGGAACTCGAGATTCAAAGCATAGTGGTGCCACTCGTCATCACAGACCTGGGAACGGGAAAGGCCGGAAGCCCTCGGGTACTGCATCCCCAGGAAGGAGCTCCAGGCACTACCCCACCCCCCGGGGGGCAGGAGGCAGCCCTTCAAATTTCCTGCTCTATCAACAGGGCTTGCAAGTGAATTGCTGCCAACTCAGCTCAAGGAATCCTTGCCCAGAACGGATCAGGCTCAAATTCATACCTAAGCTACCTAAAATTCCACCCTTTCCGTAAACCTTTAACTCCATCAACATTCCTAAGAGGAGCACCACTGTGTCCTTTGGCAGGTGCTGCGCATCCCAAATCCAGACAGAACTAAAAGCTATGGATTTCTGTGCAGCTTTCTGCAGTCTCCATTTCCACACATCATTCCCATCCTCAGTCCTTTTTTTTTTCCTCTTCGTAGACTATTTTTTATGTAGATCATTTCTAAACTCTTTATTGAATTTGTTACAGCATCGTTTCTGTCTTATGTTTTGGTTTTTTGGCCCCAAGGCATGTGGGATCTTAGCTTCTCCACCAGGGATGGAACTTGCATCCTCTGTGCTGGAAGGCAAAGTCTTAACCACTCAACCACCAGGGAAGTCCTCCCAGCCTTTTTCCGTGTGTACTGTTGCAACACCCTTGTCTGAGCACTTACACTCAGTTCTCTCTGATATCCTCCTCACATAGTTCCCAAAGGGATTGCCTTCCTTTTTCCAGTGTTTAAATCACTACCAAATTTAATGTTGTCAAATAGTATTCACTAACAAGTCATTATTCTTGAAAAGATTGGATTCTCCTCACTTCACAAACATTCCCAAATATAAATGCAATTATTGAAAAATCATAGCTAATTGCAAATTAAATATATTACTTGTAACCAATCCTTTCAGACGCATAATTAGAAAAATTATTAATATTTTTTCAACAGAAATTTATCTTTAATTGAGAAATACATCTAAATTTGGTGGAGCAACGCCTTCAGAATTTAGAACTCTTTTTTGTATATGGAGAATAGTTGGTTTACAATGTTGCATTAGTTTCAGGTGGTGATGTTGTTATTTAGTCCCTAAGTCGTGTCCAACTCTTTTGCAGACCCATGGACTGCAGCCCTTCAGTCTTCTCTGTGCATGAGATTTTCCAGGCAATGCTGGAGAGGGTTGCCATTTCCTTCTCCAGGGGTTCTTCCCCACCCAGGGATTGGACCCACGTCTCCTGCACTGGCAGGCAGGTTCCTTATCACTGAGCCACCAGTCCAAATCCAGACAGAACTAAAAGCTATGGATTTCTGTGCAGCTTTCTGCAGTCTCCATTTCCACACATCATTCCCATCCTCAGTCCTTTTTTTTTTCCTCTTCGTAGACTATTTTTTATGTAGATCATTTCTAAACTCTTTATTGAATTTGTTACAGCATCGTTTCTGTCTTATGTTTTGGTTTTTTGGCCCCAAGGCATGTGGGATCTTAGCTTCTCCACCAGGGATGGAACTTGCATCCTCTGTGCTGGAAGGCAAAGTCTTAACCACTCAACCACCAGGGAAGTCCTCCCAGCCTTTTTCCGTGTGTACTGTTGCAACACCCTTGTCTGAGCACTTACACTCAGTTCTCTCTGATATCCTCCTCACATAGTTCCCAAAGGGATTGCCTTCCTTTTTCCAGTGTTTAAATCACTACCAAATTTAATGTTGTCAAATAGTATTCACTAACAAGTCATTATTCTTGAAAAGATTGGATTCTCCTCACTTCACAAACATTCCCAAATATAAATGACAATTATTGAAAAATCATAGCTAATTGCAAATTAAATATATTACTTGTAACCAATCCTTTCAGACGCATAATTAGAAAAATTATTAATATTTTTTCAACAGAAATTTATCTTTAATTGAGAAATACATCTAAATTTGGTGGAGCAACGCCTTCAGAATTTAGAACTCTTTTTTGTATATGGAGAATAGTTGGTTTACAATGTTGCATTAGTTTCAGGTGGTGATGTTGTTATTTAGTCCCTAAGTCGTGTCCAACTCTTTTGCAGACCCATGGACTGCAGCCCTTCAGTCTTCTCTGTGCATGAGATTTTCCAGGCAATGCTGGAGAGGGTTGCCATTTCCTTCTCCAGGGGTTCTTCCCCACCCAGGGATTGGACCCACGTCTCCTGCACTGGCAGGCAGGTTCCTTATCACTGAGCCACCAGGGAAGCCCCAGTTTCAGGTGTACAGCAAAGTAAAGTAGTTATACAAAAAGATCTTCTTAACATGTGAATCTGATCAGGCCACATCCCAGCTATGCTGCTGCTGCTAAGTTGCTTCAGTCGTGTCTGACTCTGTGCGACCCCACAGACGGTAGCCCACCAGGCTCCCCGATCCATGGGATTCTCCAGGCAAGAACACTGGAGTGGGTTGCCATTTCCTTCTCCAATGCATGAAAATGAAAAGTGAAAGTGAAGTCGCTCAGTCGTGTCTGACTCCTAGCGACCCCATGGACTGCAGCCCACCAGCCTCCTCCATCCATGGGGTTTTCCAGGCAAGGCTATTGGAGTGGGGTGCCACTGCCTTCTCCATCCCAGCTATAAACCTTTCAAAAGAATTCCCATCTCTCATAGCACAAAATCCAAATGACTTTAGCTAACAAAGTCCACCGTACACCTGATCACTGCCCAACTCGCCAGCCTCAAATCCAGTGTCTGCCCTTTTCACTGTGCCCTAACTGCCTAGCCCTCTTTCCACGCTTGGAACATGCTGGACACTTTTCTGCCTCAGGACCTTTGCATCTGCTCTTCCCTCTGCCTGGATTCTTCAGGATGAGCTTACATTTCGCTTCCATCATGCCTTCCCTGAACATCCAGTCTGAGATGACTTCCCCTCTCCTTGCCTCCTACTCTCTACCTCAGTTCCTTGCTTCTTCTTTCAGAGCATTAGCACAACTTATCATTTTTATTATGTCTGAAAAGTAAAAGTGTTAGTTGCTCAGTCATGTCTGACTCTTTACAACCCCATGGACTGTAGCCCACCAGGCTTCCCTGTCCATAGAGTTTTCCAGGCCAGAATACTGGAGTGGGTAGCCATTCCCTTCTCCAAGGGGTCTTCCCAACCTAGGTATCGAACCTGGGTCTCCTGCATTGCAGGTGGATTCTTAACTGTCTAAGCCACCAGGGAAGCTCTTACTACATGTCTTCTTACTTTTAAAAATCTACCTCCCCAACTAAAATGTAAACTCAATGAAGGCAGAGATTTCTTTCCATCTTAGATTGCATTGTATCCCCATAACCTAGCAGAAGGGCAGGGTACTTGTATTTACTAAATCTTTGTTGAATAAATAAGGATAAATAAAATGAAAATAGGAAGAGGAATGTTACCAATATTAGCAATGCGAGGGAAAGATCAAGAAGCAGATGGCAGACTATCTCTTTAAAAGAGTGCCACAGAAAACAGAAACTTTTGTAGGTAGCCCTCAATTATTGAGTTTGTGGGTTTTCATTCCCCATTCTCTCTTTCCACTTCCTGCCTTTTTTCAGCCGTTTGCTTACTCAGCCAGTCCACCAGGGCTTACAAGAAAAACAGAAGGAGATGGAAACTCAAGTAGTCCCTATGGTCCCTGTGGTCAGCTTAGAGATGAATAAAGAAGAGGCTGCAACTGTTAGCTCAAGAGATTTTTCTTTTTGCTTTTTTTGCTCATTTTATTTATCCCTCATAATCATAAATAATAGTGAGAATTTATATACATATATGTGTTCAATTGCTCAGTTGTGTCTGACTCTTTGCGGCCCCATGGACTGTAGCCTGCCAGGCTCCTCTGCCCATGGAATTTTCCAGGCAAGAATATTAGAATGGGTAGCTGTTCCCTTCTCCAGGGGATCTTCCCAAACCAGGGATCAAACCCAGATATCCTGCATTGCAGGCAGATTCTTTACCATCTGAGCCACAAGGGAAGCCAAAACCCAATCTGTGTACCCTAGGTTACTTATTTCCTTGATTACAACATGCTAACTGCTTGAGAGTTCGGAATCCACACTGTTAAGTTTCCAGATAAGAAAGAGATGAAATAAAACAAGAGGAGATGGATGGTTGGTTGGTTTGGGGCTAGTAGTAATTTGTTCCCTACTTGCTTTTAACCCAGGAGTGCTTTCTGCAGGAGATAAGCCTTCGGAAAAGAGAACCAGAAAATGGAGCTGGGGCGGAGTGCAGGGGGATGTAAGAACAGTCAGGAACTGAAAGTGGAGATTGAAAAAAGGGGCACAGGGCAACCCAGAAAATGACCAGCTCTACCCTAGGACCTCCTCCCCTGAAAGCAAGCTTTCCACCCAGCTTTCCCAGGAGCCTGGCTCCAGCCTCACCTGCTCCAGCTTCCAGAGGAATTTGACTGGCCGGGCACTCTCAAGTAGAGGCCAGTAGAGGAAGGCAATTCTGCAGCCGTGGACAGTCAGTGAGTAGTGGGAGAAGCCATCCTCTGGGGGCAGAGGATGGGGACAGGAGTCAAACACAGCACTGGAGGCAAGAACAGATTCAAAGGGCCAGGAGGGAGGGCTCCCTGTATTCTCTTCATTCCTTTATTCCTTCAGGTTCTCTCTGTCTCTCTCTAATTCTTCAGGATCTGTCACTCTCTCTCCAGCTCTCTCTGAGACTCACACACATACACAGAGTCCAGTGCTGGGCTTTGCTCAGGCACTCTGATTGGCTGATGGGAGACAGTGGACAGTGACCTGCTCCTACCCAGATCTTTACTGTTCCTTTGGTTAATACAAACTTCATGGGTAGTGATCCTTTTCAGATTAAGAGAAATGAGCTCCAGAAGAGGCAGAAATGAAAGAGTAGGTCAAGGCTAAGCCCCCCAGAGAGGGACATCCTCCTGCCATAGAGGGAAGGGGGTCCTGGAGGCTGGAGCTCATGAGCCCTTATAGGAGGAGGCCAGGGTGGTGGTGGAAGGGAAAGAATGGGGCACAGCATTACTCAGGCCCTTCCATTCTGATAAGGGGCTTTACAGGGAGCAGACGGGGGGTGGGGGCAGTCTACTACACAGGGAATGCAAGGCGATCGGGCAGCTACAAAGAGAAGGGCGGTGAGCAGTCCCATCACGCAGAGAGCAGTAGGATCTCAGCTCGTCCTGCTTGGACTGTGGAACCCAGCACTGCTATCTTACATATGAAGGGAGAGAGAAATGACCCACCCACAGCCACCGACTGGACAGTGACAGAGGCCGGACATGAAGCCAGTCCTCCCCACGCTCAGATGGGTGCCCCGAGGAAGGCTCACCGTTCTGGACGGTGTTACACACGATGGTTTCCTCTTCCTTCTTGCCCTTGTTGGGAGTGACACCGTGCTTCATCCAGAAGGACAGGGTGAAGTGGTCACTGAGGCTGTCCGGGGGCCCAGAGCCCAGCCCCACAGCGCCCCCCAGGGGCACCTGCACCGCCTGGGTGCCGTTGAACCAGTAGATGAGGCTGCTGTCCTGGCTGTAGTGCACCGAGAGGCCCGCCGTCCAGTTGGCATTGGGGCCGGGCATGGGCAACAGATCCACCTCCCCGGGGGCCGCGCCTGCAGGAGCCCCAGAGGCACAGGTGTCGGAGCCGAGAGGCGGCAGATGGGGGACGGGATGCGGGCAGGAAAAGACCCCCTACAGCTACTGTCACCACCTCCTCTGGCCTCTCAAGAGACGAGAAAGGAAGAGCTAGGAATAGCTCTCCAGTGACCTCAGCTCCCCCAGCCCTTCATTGCTCCCTGCCATTGTTCCATATTGTATCTGGTGGTTTTCTTGGGCCATAATCATGCATCTTTGCCAACCACATGTTTATGTGCTCTTTGGGCCACAAGAACAACCACGTGCTCTGGGTGCCGTTGAACCAGTAGATGAGGCTGCTGTCCTGGCTGTAGTGCACCGAGAGGCCCGCCGTCCAGTTGGCATTGGGGCCGGGCATGGGCAACAGATCCACCTCCCCGGGGGCCGCGCCTGCAGGAGCCCCAGAGGCACAGGTGTCGGAGCCGAGAGGCGGCAGATGGGGGACGGGATGCGGGCAGGAAAAGACCCCCTACAGCTACTGTCACCACCTCCTCTGGCCTCTCAAGAGACGAGAAAGGAAGAGCTAGGAATAGCTCTCCAGTGACCTCAGCTCCCCCAGCCCTTCATTGCTCCCTGCCATTGTTCCATATTGTATCTGGTGGTTTTCTTGGGCCATAATCATGCATCTTTGCCAACCACATGTTTATGTGCTCTTTGGGCCACAAGAGACAACCACGTGCCACAACCCCCATAGATATAGATGTCTCTGTGTGCTATGCTAAGTCGCTTCAGTCGTATTCAACTCTTTGCAACCCCATGGACTGCAGCCCACCAGACTCCTCTGTCCATGGGATTCTCCAGGCAAGAATACTGAAGTGAGTTGCCGTGCCCTCCTCCAGGGGCTCTTCCCCACCCAGGGATCAAACATGAGTCTCTTTTATGTCTCCTGCATCGGCAGGTAGGCTCTTTACCACTAGCGCTCCCTGGGAAGCTCTGATATATATACATCTATAGGTGGGCTTCCCTAATAGCTCAATTGGTAAAGAATCTGCCTGGAATGCAGGAGACCTTGGTTTGATTTCTGGGTCAGGAAGATCTACTGGAGAAGGGATAGGCTACCTACTCCAGTATTCTTGGGCTTTCCTGTGGCTCAGCTGGTAAAGAATCCACCTGCCATGCAGGAGACCTGGGTTTGATCCCTGGGTTGGGAAGATCCCTGGAGAAGGGAAAGGTTACCCACTCCAGTATTCTGGCCTGGAGAATTCCATGGACTGTAAAGTCCATGGGGTCGCAAAGAGTTGGACACAATTGAGCAACTTTGACTCCACTTATGGATAGGCAAAGGAAGATGTAAAACAGGTTCTTTTTGTTTTTGGTGGCTCAGCATGGCTTTCAAGATCTTAGTTCCCCAACCAGGGATTGAACCTGCACTCTCTGCAATGAAAAGCATTTAGTCATAACCACTGCACTGCTAGGGAAAGCCCAAGACAGATTCCTAACAGAGGTAGAGGAGGGTCAGGAAAAGGCTGGGGGAATGGGCGATGGGCACAGGCAGGGAGGATGTGGGGAGGGCCACAAGGGGATCACACCCACCGCAGAGTTTCCGCAGTGCACGCTCTGAGTAGTTGTCACGGTCACAGCCCTTGGCCACATGGCTGGTCTGCAGCTCTATGGTGGCCTGAATGTTCCAGAGAGGTTCATCACAGGTCTCCAGGCGGATACCAGGGAACAGAGCCAAGCTCCCAGCGCCTGGTGCATATTCAATCCTTTTGTTCCAGCCTGCAGGGGTGAGAGGGAGCAGGCAGTGGAACAGAGCCGCTTAAGGCAGCCCCTCCTACCCATTCTGCTGATGGCCTTGGGTTCCTATGAAAATGGCCAGCCACGGGAGACAGCTACAAGTCCGCCCCCCAAATGTTGTCATTCGGTTGCTTAGTCGTGTCCACGCCCATGGACTGCAGCACGCCAGGCTTCCCTGTCCCTTGCCATCCCCCGGAGTTTGCCCAAGTTCATATCTATTGAATCAATGATGCCATCCAACTGTCTCATCCTCTGTCATCCCCTCCTCTTCCTGCCCTCAATCTTTCCCAGCATCAGGGTCTTTTCTAATAAGTCAACTCTTCACATCACGTGGCCCCCCAAATATCCCTCCCCAGCTCCTAGCCTGGCCCCTGTGGTTGTCAGAAGGGAGGAAGAGGGAGACCTAGGTGAAGGATGGATCATGGGCCCCAAAGCATAGCTCCTCACCTTGCCAGCTGGGTTTACAGGTGGGCTTCACCTGGATCTCCACCTCGGCATCGTCCGCTGCCCGCTTCTTCCCACAGTCATAAGCCGTCACTGTGAACTTGTAGAGCTTCTCACCACTGTACTGTAGCTTCTCTGTGTTCTCAATGTTCCCTGGGGTGGGGGACAGAGAGGGTCAGGGGCACTAGAGGAAGTCCGGTGGAGGACTCAGGAGCTAACTTTAGGGCAAGTGAATTAGGCAGCAAGAAGCAGGCAGGCAGGAATCTGGGGAAAGAAGTTCCATACCTGGGAAGTAGGGTGAGGAATGAGGAGGCAAGGGCCAAAACAAGTGGAGGGCGCAGCCCCGGGGCATCATGAGGGATGTGGGCGCCCAGGGCTGAGCAGCTGGAGTGGCAGGGGCTGGACTCACCGTCATTGTCGATGAGGAAGGGGGTATTGGGCGTGAGGATCTCATAATAGCAGATCTGGCTGTACTGGGGGGAGCAGTCGCCATCGATGGCCTCCACCCGAAGGATGCGGTCATACAGCTTCCCCTCAGTCACTGCCGCGCGGTACAGCCGCTCCACAAACACCGGGGCAAACTCGTTCACGTCGTTGACCCGCACATGTACAGTGGCCCTGCAGGCACCAGAGCAGGAAGAGAAGGAAGAGTCAGCCTCAGATGGGAGTCCACCCCGGAAGCCAAGGAGATGGAACCAGTGTGACCCAGAGCCTGGTCACGTTCATCCGTCCCCCATCCAGGGGTACCAGGTACCACAAAGGGAAAGGAACCTCAGGAGAAAGGGTGACTGATGTACAGGGTGAAAATGACCCTGGGGGCATCAGGGCTGGTTTTGATGACTTCTGTACAGAATATTAAAGGATAGAATGGCAAGATGTGTGAGACAGGATTCTGAATCCGGCAGGTTCTTTTTTCACAGAGTCAGGTCCAATCAAGGCAGATACAGAGTAAAAGCCAAAATAAAACCAATCATATTCAGAGAAGTGGCTCCCCCACTGGCTAAATGGTAAAGAATCTGCCTGCAATGCAGGAGAAGCAGGAGACACAGATTTGATCTCTAGGTCTGGAAGATCCCCTAGAGAAGGGCATGGCAACCCACTCCAGTATTCTTGCCTGGAGAACCCCATGGACAGAGGAGCCTGGGGGGGCTATAGTCCATGACGTCACAGAGTTGGACACAACTGAGCACCTGAGCACACACACAGGGAAGTGGTTTTGTACCAGAGTCTCAAGTCATCTGATGTGTGCAGTGAGCTGTGGCCACTTCCCACTCTGGCCCCCATCGGGCAAGCAGAGGAGGTGGGAGTGGGGCTAAACCCCTCATGCTGAGCCTTGCCCCCAGCCCAGATCCAGGCACCCAAAGCCCAGAGGCAAAGGTCCTATCTCCAAATGGGAAACTGAGTCATCAAGCAAAGCAGTTTATATCCAGCGCCTCATAGCAGCCCGGGTGTCCTGACTACCCACCTTCTCACCATTCTCAAGTGAGATGTGAGCTGGGGGCAGACAGAGGTAGGAGTCCCGGGTCCCAGCCTCCTTCCTGCCCACTCTCACCCACTGCTGTGCATGTGCACAGTGCACGTTCTGTGTGTGAGTGTGGTGCACAGTGCTGGGCAGTGGGAAGGAATCCAGGTGTGTACTGAAGTGCCATCCTCTCCTCACTCTCTTAGCATCCTATCTCTGTGCACTGAATCCTTTCCCAGCTGGCAGGCACTGCGGTGCCTGCTTTTGACACAAACCATCTCCTTTCATCTTCATAGTGACCTGAAGAAGCAGGCATCATCATTGCTCCATTTTACAGACAGGGGAAAGCAAATCCAGAAAGTCAAGGAGGTGTCCATGGTCAAAAGAGACGGAGCCCAGGTCCCACTGAGCTTCACCACATGCTCCTGTCTCCCTTGGCTGAAGGCTCCTAAACCCCATGAACAGAGAGGGGAGGGGATAGATCGTCAAGACGGTGAGGACAGAGGGAAGTGAGGGGCCTGTTCGTGGCGGGGGAACCTGCAGCGGAGGGCAAGGGCAGGGGCAGGGTGTCCTCACTTGTGGGACTTCTTGGTGTTGGCCCCATCCGGGCCCTCGCCGCAGTCATAAGCCTGGATGGTGAAGGTGTGCTCTTCTGGGCCTCGCAATCCACCGGCTCCTTGGCCCGGATCAGCCCTTCTCCTGTTGCCTTGTCCAGGATCACAGCCTCAAAGGGCACCCCAGAACCATGGAGCCGGAAGCCACAGATCTCACCTGGCCAGGGGCAGAGGGGTGGGAGGGGCAAGGATGAGGTTCCTGCTCCACTTCCAGGGTCTCCTTCCATCGCTCACTGACCTCTCACTTCACCTCTCCTCCCAGACCCAGTCCTTTTTCTTGCACATGGAAAAGTATTAATTATCAAACATTCACTCCAACCCCAGGTTCCCTGAGCGACATCCTCTGAGCCACCAGCTCTGAGAGCTGGCAAAATCTGGATGTGTTAACCCCTGCCTGCCCACATCCTCCTGACTCCCTTTACTGTGCCACTGGTCTTCACCATCACCTGGTTCCCTCCTGGAGCCTCCTTCCTCCACTTTGCCCAAGTCCTCACTGCTCTCCCTCCCAGGACTTCCCCCCTCCTCCCTTGCCCCTGCCCTCTCGCCCACTTCTCTCTGTCCCACCGGCCCTGCCCTGCCCCAGCTCCACTTACCTGCATAGCGCAAGGGAGCATCCTTGTCCAAGGCAAAGAGGGGTGGGTTCAGCAGGACCGTGTTGTCATTCTCCATGACGATGCCTTGGTATTCTGCCTCAATCCATGGCTTGTGCTTGTTGGCTGACCCCACCCCCAGGGAGAGCAGAGGAAGCACCTGTGAGCTGGCCCTCCACAGCCTCACAACCCTTGTTGACCTAGACAGCACACTCCAGGCTCACCACCCTCTTCAGCCCCTGCAGAAGCGCCCACAGGGGGAAGGGCTGAGGGCAAGAAATCAGCCATGAAAGGAGTCAGAGGTCATTGGATAGACAGTTTCCATGGCAACAGCCTGCCCTATGGGGAGGAAGAGGTCCTGCCATCTCCTGGAAACCTGGTCAGAGGATGGAGACTTTTCTTGGGCATTTCAAGTGCTGGAGTGTGGACGCTGGGCCTCCTGGAAGCAGCAATGGGCCATTAAAGGGCCTCGGAAAGGGAAGAGATAGATTAAGGGCAGAGTGGAGATAGGAAAAGAAGACTAGACGTTTCCTGAGGTCCTGGTTGTTGAGCCTCTCCACCACGACCACCACCCCATTTTGGTCCTGTTCCCTTCTCTTCCTGGCTAAGCCCCATCCTAAGGTCATTCTCCCAGAGGAGAGGAAAGAGGAGAGAAGGGAGAAAGGAGATATATAGGACAGCGGGAGGGGGACAGAGAGGGGCAGGGATGGAGCAGAGGAATCAATGCCAAACGACAGGGCCCAGCAGAGCTGGCATCCTCAGGGATTATCGAACTGGCCTAGAAACTCGACAAATCCCCTCCCTGCTTCTCGCCCTCACACCCAAAAGAACACACTCATAATCATAACCAGCCGACTCCTATGTCCCCCAGAAGGCCACCAAACCCCACACGCCCTGAACCCCCTTCTTATAGAGTCATGGCTGAGTCCTAATTCTCGCCTATCCCACCTCTGTTCCCTTCAACCACCGGCCAATCCACGACAGGAGTGCAACCCACTCAGCCTCCATGTCTCCTCAACCACTACTCAACCCAGTTCCATCTCCTCCCAGGACCAAGTCCCCACTCACCACTGCAGGGCTCTGGGGAAGGCTCAGTGGGCTCCATCCCCCTCTACATCACCCCCAACCCCAACTTCCACTGCCTCCTCTATCGAATCCCATCAAGCCAAAGCGCCAAGCTCCCAAAGCACATCCACAAGGGCCCAACATTGAGACCTGAAGACTTATCATCAGAGAGAAACTGAATCACCCAAAGGACACTCATCCCCAGCTTGTCATGGTGAGCGAGAAATCCCGAGTTCCATTCGTTCCTCCAGTGACACCCCCAAAGCCTTCTGGTATCTGGTATGCCTGCCCCTTCCTCTTTGAGGACCACCACAACCCCCTTCCCTAGGGGCAGAGGATAAAGCCACAGATGGTGCCTCGATGGCAGCACAGGATGTTTCTGGAGGCTAAGAAGCCCACTGAGGTCAGAGACTGAGCTGCAGATGGAGAGGCTGCACTCAGCTCACCAGCACCCCTCGCCCTGCCCCCTCTCCCTGGGCTCCCCACTTCCTTCCCCTTGGCCCCTGTGTCCATCTCCTCTCACTGACTCCTGGACTCCTCGGCTCCTCCCTCCTGAGCTCTCCCCCCCCCTCCTCACCTGTTCTTCCTGATTTCTCTCCCTCTTCTTTGCCTGTACCTTGACCCTGGTCCAGCCCCTGCTCATCCTCTCCCACGCTTCACCTCCCTTCTTCTCCCTTCCCCTCTCCCCACTCATTAGCAACCCCCCCAACACACACACACACACACACACACACACACACACACACACACACACCTCTGCCCTTTCCTGCTGTCTTCACCTACCTAAACCCTTGGCCCTCACCCCCTCCCTCTCTCCTGGCCCCTCTAACAGCCTCACCCAGCTAAATTTATCAGCCGTCTGGCCAGAGAGGGCAGCTCTGGTAACCCTCAGCCCAGCCGCGTATGCAGGCGGAAGGGGATGGATGCAGAGGAACACGCCAACACATACGTGCTCCGAATTGCTGAACTGTGGGAACAGTTCCTCCCCGGGATGAGATGGAGAGGGACCAGATGAATATAGCCACACACCCTCAGCGCCGGCACACCCCGTGAAATGGGGACCCGCCCAGAGAAGTCCATCACCCTCCTCAGGGATAGGTCCTTCTGAGACCAGAGATCGCTCCAACAGGGAGCAATGGTGAGGGGGATGGGGTCTCCAGCAGGGAGCAATGGTGAGGGGGATGGGGTGGAGGGGAAGATACAGACCCCAGGATGGGAATGAGGACCAACCTGGGAGAAAGAGAAGCACATGGGTAGAGGACCAGAGAGGAGGGACCAGAGAGAGGTTCTGGGGATGCCAGCGAGAAGAGAAGGGGACAGGTCTGAGAAAATCGATGGGAAGGGGGATGGTGCGAAGAACCACCTGTCGTGTCCCAGGGAGCCTTAAAGGGCGCCTGCCCGCCTCGACCCCCACTTCGCGGGGCCTGAGACCCCCTCCCTCTGTGCCCCCACCCCCCACCACCACACTCACCTTTGTTACAGGAGCTGGAGGGGAGCAGGGAGGCCAGCAAGAGGGGAAACAGCAGGGGGGTCATGGCGTGGTGTAGGCAGGGCAGGGCCCCGATTGCTCGCCCCCAGAGCCTGGAGCCCTGCTTGTTCCACCTTGGGCAAGGGATGCAGGGGCTCTCGGAAGAGGGGAGGGGAGAGGGCAGAGAGCAGGGCAGAGACGGAAAGGAGCCTGCCGCCCACCCTAGTCCATAGGCAGACCCAGGCAGACCCCAGCCTGGGCGGCTGAGCAGGGGGAACCGACAGTAGCTGCTGCTCCTCCGTTCTGGAGCCGGGCGTCCTCACTCTCTCTCTCTCATTCCCACCCCATTCCCCTCTACTGCAGGATGACGTCAGCACGGCCAGGCGAGGATTGATGGGGCCGCTGTCCAATCGGGTGGCTGGGGGGGCCAGGTGCTGCAGGGCGGGAGGGAGCCAATGGGACTGGGGAGCAGGGGCGGGAGGACGTGTTAGGGCTTTTTCCCCTGACTGCAATTTGGGGGAGCAAGGGAACTGCGGGGGCTAGGGAGGAAGCTGGAAAGCCGTGGAGGAGGTGGGGAAAAAGAGGGACAGGGAGAGGATCGCGCAGCTAGAAGCCTGGGGGTGGGAAGAGGAGACGTCAAACGGAGATGTGAGGGAGGTGAGGAGGGACAAGTATTCACGTCACCCCACCACCACCAACTCTGCATTAACCTCTTTTCACAGCCCATTCCATCAGCAGGACCCTGCTGGGTGCCTCCTGGGAACCGCCAAGTAAAACCCACAACCTGAGCCCCAGAGACGCTAGCCTTTCCGGTCCCAGCTCCGAGTCTCTGAGGAAGCCAGGAGGTGGTCAGCAAGTCGGTGGACAGAGCTCTGGGACCCGAGGAAAAGCGAGATGTCTGTGCCCCACCTCCCCCACCCACATCCACGCACCTGTCGGGACAGTTCACCACCAGGTGGAATTTTTTCCTGCTGTCTACCCTGCCTGCCTGCCTCTCCCCACATTTCTCATCTTAAACCATGTTGACCCAAACCAGCCTAGTTGGTTCAGAAGCCAGAAAAGTTGGTAGGTCTGAGAGGCAGAGAAGAGTGCGGTGCAGTGTGGTGGGGAGCGGGGAGGGGAAGGCTAGAGCACACCACCTCCCTCCAAGGGAATACATCCGGGAAGCATGGACTCTGCAAGGGCTGGGGATGAGGGGAGCTGATGGTGCCATCCGCGACTCCAGAGGAGAGGGGAAATCCCTGGGTCCCAGGCCAAAAAGTGTAGAATTCTCCAGAACAGCCAGCCAAACTCCTCCTCACCTTCTGCTCCAGACTTTGAACTCAGCAACTCAGACAGCCCCCTCTGCAGTTTTTCTGCTTCCCTCCTCACGGTCCTTCAAGACAGGGTCCTGAACTCCAGCGTCGCGGCCCCAGCTCAGCAGAGCTGTGTGACGAAGCTGTGGGGGCCAGTGCTGGAGGATTTTCTTCACTGGGGCTCCTGGCCAGCTGGCTGTCTGCACTTCTTTCCCCACCCCTTCCTCCCCTTCATACCTTTTGGGATCCCTGACCCAGCCCCAGGATCTCAGGTGAGATATTGTTAGAACTCATCCTTGAGTGAGTCCGAAAGGTCCCTCCCCATCATCCAGTAAAGTCGGCTCCCTCCCCGGGGAGTCTGCCCCCGGGGGCCTCCGGACAGTTCCCAAGCCTTCCATTCTTGGGCTGGAAGCCAGAACTGACCTTCGGAAAGGCTCAAGTGTTGCCTGACTGACAGCCCCGAGTCCTGGTCCAGGTTCCTTCCTCAGGAAAAGCCGAGATCAGGCACAGCCTTGCCAAGTCCCCTGCCATCTCTTGGGCTGCGGACACCAGCCTCACGCTCATCATGGGGGAAGGGGGTAGGAAGTCTGCCAGGGGCTCTTATTGCAGCAGGGGCCCCAGCGCTATAAAAACCCTGGCAGCTAGGACCTCACGCAGGCAGCCTCAGTGTGTGCAGAGCCTGGCTGGGAGACTCCCAGCCCCACCTGTCAGAGGACACCCCCTTCATCCTCCCCCAGTCTCCTACATTCTCCTGAAATCTTGACTTCCACCTTGGCCAGCCTGGACCATGCCTCCCAACCTCACCGGCCACTACCGCTTCGTCTCACAGAAGAACTTGGAGGACTACCTGCAGGCTCTGAGTAATGGCCTCACCCCTCTCAACCCTTTCACTCCCCTCCTTCCCTCCTCCTTCCTGCCTCCAGTCCATTGAGGAAGGGGTGATGCTGGGATCTGGACATCATAGACAGGCTGGGGGTAGAGGATGCTGGCACCTGACTTGGGCCCCTTTTCTAGCCAGGGGCTTGCTAGGAGGGAGTAAATCCACAGTCCCAGACCCGGGCAAGGGGATGCTCCCAGTCCTGGGCTGCTGATGCGGGTGGGGAGGCCCCCGGCCCGCTAAAAGGACACTGGCTCAGACAGTTGCTCAGAGATGGTCCCCACAGATGTCAACCTGGCTCTGCGGAAGATTGCCCTGCTGCTCAAGCCAGACAAGGAGATTGACCAGCAGGGCAACCACATGATGGTGAAGACCCTCAGCACCTTCCGGAACTACGTTCTGGAATTCGAGATGGGAGTGGAGTTTAAGGAGGACCTGAGGATCATGAATGGACGCAAATGCCAAGTGTCTTTTCTCAGGCCTGTGGGAAGGGGCTGTGGGTGGGCATGGGGGCTCTTAACAACTGGGGGTGAAATAAAATGACCTGTCTCAGCAAGAAGTAACGATGACCACAGCAGCCTGCCCTGGGATAACAGACTGCTGATGTCACCCACCCACCCCCGGACTCTCTCCAGCGTCTCCTCTGCCCACTCTGAGTACCAGCCAAAAGGGCAACAGGAACAGGTGACCCTCAGGCCAATGAGCAAGCCTGTGATAACCCTCTAGCCTGTGGCCCTGTGGACATCACAGTCCCTTCTCTCAACCTCTGTAACTCCGCTCCTGTGCGGTCCTGTCTGCTTCTTTCGTGTTCCTTTTGACCTCCTCTGCAGACCCTAGTTCCCCTATTAATCCCTTAAACTGAGATTTTCCCCTAGTATTTTTTTTTAATTAGAGGATAATTATTTACAATATTGTGATGGTTTTTGCCATACATCAACATGAATCGACATTAGGTAAGCATATCTCCTCCCTCTTGAGCCTCCCTCTCCCACCTCCCTCACCATCCCACCCCTTTAGATTGTCACAGAGCACTTGCTTTGGGTTCCCTTCATCACACATCAAACTCCCACTGACTGTCTGTTTTACTTATGGCAGTATATATATTTCAATGCTATTCTCTGAAATCATCCTACCATCTCCTTCCCCCACTGTGTTCAAAATGTCTGTTCTCCTTTGCTGCCTTGCAAGCAGGATCATCAGTACTATCTTTCTAGGTTCTCTATATATGCATTAATATGCGATATCTGTCTTTCTCTTTCTGACTTACTTGACTTTGTATAACAGGTTCTAGGTTCATCCACCTCATTAGAACTGACTCAAATGTGTTCCTATTTATAGCGGAATAAAATCCCATTGTGTATATGTACCACAACTTCCTTATCCATTCATCTGTTGATGGCCATCTAGGTTTCTTCTGTTTCCTAGCTATTGCAAATAGTGCT
The DNA here is from genome assembly GCA_006408675.1 of Madoqua kirkii. Classification (NCBI taxonomy): domain Eukaryota; kingdom Metazoa; phylum Chordata; class Mammalia; order Artiodactyla; family Bovidae; genus Madoqua; species Madoqua kirkii. Next base: position 27,573 of record SJYC01067587.1, read on the forward strand.
GCAATCCCCTAGTATCTTGTCTTGACTTTCTCCCTCTTGTCTGTGTACTATCCATGGGCTAAAGCATATACACCCATGTGTTCAGTGAAATCTGCAAACTGCTCTAGACACAAACTCTCCAGTCAGAGGTGCCACCTGAGCTCCAGGGCCAAGTTTCAACTGCCTGCAAAATCTGCATGCCCCAAGGTCAAACCCAAAGTCATTATCTTCCTACACAGACCTCTTCCTCCCTTTATATTTACTGTCTCCATCAATGGCAACAACCAGCAGGAACAAAGCCTGGGAGTCAGTTATTGCCTTTTGTTCCCTTACCTCTGTGTTCCCAACACATGTGTGTGTACACACAAACACACACACACACTCATGCACATGTGCCCAACATGTAATTAGTCAAGAAGCCTTTATAACTGCTCTGCGCTGTCCAGTATGGCAGCTACTAACCATATATAGATATTTGAAATGTAACTGGTCTAAATTTGACATGTGCTATCAGTATGAAATACACACTGGATTTTAAAGACAATACCAAACAAGAGTGTAAGACACCTCAGAAATTGTATATTGATTACATGCTGAAATGTTATAATATTTTAGGTTGAAATATATATAATATAATATTACATATGATAAATTATAATATTTTAGGTTGAATAAAATATAATACTAAAATTAATTTCACCTATTTATTTTTGCTTTTCTAATGTGGCTACTAGAAATTTTTAAAATTACATATGTGGCTAGCATTTAGACTCACTACATTTCTACTGGGCATCAGTTGTTTACATGGCTCTCATCTGTTTCTTCCTAGCTTTTCTAACACCACTTTATTTCAGGTCTGGTGCCCCAAACTGCTTCCCATTCTTGACTCTCCTCTAATCCACTCTGCCTACCATAACCACAGTACTTTTTAAATGTAAACGTGACCATGTCACTCCCTGACTTAAACCCTTTCAGACAACTTGCTATGTTCCAGGTAAGGTCCACATGCTCCACGCAGCATCCAAGGGCCTCCCCACAAAAACGCTATGTTAGAGCCCCCTCACAACTATCTACTCTTCTTCCTTACCTCTGTTTCTTTTCTAGAAAGTTCCCATTTTCTCCAATCTAATTAATCCCTTCCTTGAAGACTCAGCTCTTCCCTCTCTGCTCCTATCACCAACAGTTGTATCACAGATATAATATCTACTGACCCCTCCTCTAACCAATCAAGATCCTGAGCTCCTTGGAAATTCCCTGGCGGTCCAGTGGTTAGGACTCCAAGCTTTCACTGCTGAGGGCCTGGGTTCCATCCTTGTTGGGGAACTAAGATCCTACAAGCCATGTGGTATGGCAAAAAAAAAAAAAAAAACAACGCAAAAGATTCTGAACTCCTGGTTTGGGTAAGGCCTGTCCTATTGGGGTTCCCCAGGTGGCACTAGTGATAAAGAATCCACCTGCCAAAGCAGGAGACACAAGAGATGGGGGTTCAATCCCTGGGTTGGAAAGAGCCCCTGGAGGAAGAAGTGGCAACCCACTCCAATAGTCATGCCTGAAAAGTCCCATGGACAGAGGAGCCTGGCAGGCTACAGCCCATGGGATCACAGAGAGTCGGACATGACTGAGTAACTAAGCACACACATAGACTATTGGGAATCCAAATAACGCTGCTTGGAATGCCTAGCTCTGGTCCACTCAGCTCTGATTTGGGGAGTTGACCCTTCATTCTCAAGGACATTGCAGCTGCCCTTGAAACTGAGAAAGAGGAGAAAAGAGATTCCCTGATTGTCTCCAACCAATCTCCCTTCTTTCCCAAAGTCTCCTCCAGGTCAGCCGGAAGTATCAGAGGACAAATTCTCCATTCTTCATCACCCAGCCCCTAGTTTCATCTCCCCCAACCCCAGGATTATCCTGCTTCATCCCCGCTCTACCCAGATGGCCACTGTCACGCAGTGTGGGCCCCTTCCAGTGGAGCTTTAGGAGTGGGAGGGGAGGGGAGTTTTGCTGAGCCACTCAGAAGGAAGGGGCTGGAGCAAGACCACATCTGCTGTGATGCAGGGGGTGGGGGCAGCCCAGCAGAGTAAGGCGATGCATTTGGGGTGCCCTGCAACAACCCCGCCAGTCTTCCTTTACTCCTACTTTTTCCATAGGCCATTGTCACCTGGGAAGAGGAGCAGCTGGTTTGCGTGCAGAAAGGAGAGGTCCCTAACCGGGGCTTGCGACTCTGGCTGGAGGGAGAGATGTTACATCAGGTGAGCAGCGGGGTAGGAACTGGGAGAGGAGTTGCATGAGGGTGTGTCTGGGAGGGGGGCCTCCAGCTAGGACCCATTCCCTTGCCCAAATCAAGTAAGTCTACTACTCCAGCCCGCCCCCCGCCAAAGAAGCAAGTAGGGAAGTAACATGGGCGCCCTGGGAAGAGTGGAGAGGGAAGTCAAGTGGCCATGGTGGGCCCTGGCTGCAGGTCGGATGCGTGTCCGTAAATCATGACCGGAGACATGGAGACCTAGCCACTTCAGCTCCCTGACCAGCTCCCTTCCTTCCTCTGGGGTGGAAAGTTGAGGGTTTGGAAAAAGGATACAGTTCCCCATATATCAAACACTCCAGCTGACGTATCCTGAAGGATTCCATGGAGGTCAAGAAACTTGAGAAAGGGGAGTGAGAAGAAGTAAGAATCTTCTCCGTCTTTATTATTCCTACTCTGCCCCCAGGAAGTGACCGCACAGGATGCAGTGTGCCAGTGTGTCTTCAGGAAGGTCAAATAGCCAGAGAGGAGCTGAGGGCCACCCTCACCTCCTGGACCACATGAGTCCCCAGATCCCCTTCCCCTTCAAGCCCAGATGGTCCCAGGTCAGCAGTCCTTGTCCCAGGCCACTTACCCTGCCTCTGTGTCCCCCCTCCTCCGTCCCTTGTTAATCTATAACTTGCAGCCCCCGGGCCAAAGTCCTTTCCTTCTCACATTCCACTGCCCAATAGTGACCTCATATCCAGCTCAAGGTCTGGCCTCCTGGATGAGAGAAACACGCAAAGGGAAAGGGCCTTTGAGAATAACGGACTTCCACTCTCTTTCATTCATTTGGCCTCTTATTTTCCATCTAAGAAAGCACTCAGCTTCATGCACTGGAGCATTAATGGAAACTCCATCCTGGTGGATCTTTTGAGATAGTGACTGGACTCTCAAGAATCTAAGCAGGAGCTACTGGGGCTCTCGTCCGGTTCCTTGTCCTTCTTCTTGAGAAATTCCCTGAGCTCAACAGAACCAGGCCCAAGGCATGGCCCCACCCACACAGAGTTCAACAGACATGTTGACTGGCACCTACTGAGCCTTGCCAATCGTATGCTTGCATCCTATATGTTGGGAAAGAGGAATGGGTCATGAGACCTTTATCTGGTGCCAGGGGAGGCGGAAAGTTTCTAAATAGTGAGGTGGTGTCCATGTCTGCTTTGGGAAGGACAGGCACCAAGAGAATCAAAAAGGACTGAAGAGGGAAACAGATGAAGGTGTCCACTTAAAAATAGTCACAACCTGAAAGTTCAGAGTTATGTTTTATTTGGTGAGAATTCTTAAGACTTCAGACCCAAAAGACAGCATCTCAAGTGACCTTGAGAGAGCTGTTGGGGTGTGGGGGTTGTCAGTCAGGTTGTGAAGAAGTTTTGCAACAAGGGGCAGGTAGTCTGAGCATCAAAAGATTATTGTTAATTAAGGAAAACCAAATATCTCAAGTTAAGGAATTTAGCGCTTTTCTATGTATGGACAGCCAATCAATCCATCCTAAAGGAGATCAGTCCTGGGTGTTCATTAGAAGGACTGATGCTAAAGCTGAAACTCCAATACTTTGGCCACCTCATGTGAAGAGTTGACTCATTGGAAGAGACTCTGATGCTGGGAGGGATTGGGGGCAGGAGGAGAAGGGGATGACAGAGGATGAGATGGCTGGATGGCATCACTGACTCACAATGGATGTGAGTTTGAGTGAACTCTGGGAGATGGTGATGAACAGGGAGGCCTGGCGTGCTGCGATTCATGGGGTCACAAAGAGTCGGACACGACTGAGCGCCTGAACTGAACTGAACTGACTGATGTATGGGAAGATGCAAGAGCCTGGGCTTACTGAAAGCATTCCTTTGATATGCACCTCAGCTATCTGGGGGCAGCATCCTGCAATTTGATTTGATTTGATTTGATTTGATTTGATTTGATTTGATTTTCACATCCTTAGTTCCTCAACTGGTGGACCATAAGGAGTGGCTGCAGCCTGACAGCTGCTGGATTGCAGGCATTGTTCTTCCTGGGTGTCCTCTGGGCTCAGAAATTCACATTTGGAGGGCCGGACTCAATGTTGGCCGTGACATCCTTGTTTAATGATATGGCTGGGTTTCCCAGGTGGCACATAGTAAAGAATCCACCTGCCAAAGCAGGAGCTGCAGGAGACCCAGGTTCAATCCCTGGGTCAGGAAGACACCCTGGAGATAAGAATGGCAACCCACCCTAGTATTCTTCCTGGAGAATCCCCATGGACAGAGGAGCCTGGTGGGCTGCAGTCCATGGGGTGGCAAAGCGTCGGACACAACTGAGCAGGCATGCACTATGACTCCATTTCTCAGAGGGTTCAAGGCCAAGGACCTGAAAGATGAAGGACATGAGGGTGTGAAGGCAATAGTAGGTGTGAAGGCAACAGCCTCAAAGACCCTCTGCCTACAGTCCAGCAAGGCTGGGGACAGAAGGTAAGAAGGACAACTGAAGGCAGCATGGCTCCTCCCATAGGGGCCCAGAAAACAGCCCTGGAAAACAGCCCAGAAGGGTAGGGCCTGTCCAGAGGCCAGGCCAGCTCCAGCCTCTGGTCACCTCCCTACCTACAGAGGCCTTGGCTCTTTCAGAATAAAAGTCCCATGGGGCAAGAGCACAGAGAGAGGGCTCAGGTGGGGTGGGGACAGTGCCTGGCTGGGGAAGGGGAGGGGATTGCTGGAAAGTCTCTGGCCGGTGCTCACTGGATGCACACCCCTGCCTCCTCTTCCTGCAATGGCTGGGCCGCTGCACATTTGAGATGGTCTCTGGGGCTCTGGCCACAAACTAGGATTGCAGCATTCAACCCCCACACCAGCCTGGAACAAATTTGGAAAAGACAAGGACGAACTCAGAGCGGACCTGAGCCATTTCTTCCCTGCACAGCCTCTTTGCAGGGCCTCCAGCAGAGGAAGGAGGGGAGAGCCCTCCAAGAACTGGGGACCTTACCTGTCCCTTCTGGGCACAGGGAAGCCATGGAAAAATGCTCTGGGTGTGTGTGTGTTCACCAGGTCCTGGCCACTCAGAGCTCACAGCGCATGTGCAGGCCTCTATGCACAGGACTGCCCGCTGTGCTCTGCATGTCGGTCCCTGGCTGGGGTCTCTCCAGAGAGCCTGACCTGGGAGCACGTGGCCTCCCTGGTGACCACTGGACCCCAGCAGAAGCAGCCTGGTCCCCCAGGACTCCTATGATGCAAGCACCCACACCCTCCCCACCGCGGATCTGCAGCCTCCCCTGGACCCCTTCCCTCCAGGAGCCAGAATCCAGCAAGAGGCCTCCAGACCCCAAAGGAACACGAGCCACCAGAGGATGGACTGAGCTGCCTGGGGTCCCTTCAAATAGAAGTGAACCCACCCAGATTCGGGCTGCTATTTCCCCTGTGGGCAGCAGGGGGCGCTGCTTGCTGCAGTGGGAGCCAGTTACCCACCAAATTCAGTCCCTCCTCCAACATCCTGTTGGATAGACACTCCATCCCTGCTCTGGCCAGACAAACAGACAGACAAACACACACACAGAATTCAGTTCTCAGCCCACATGGGCTCACTATGCCAAGCCCCTACGCCTCATTCAAATCAGGCTAAACCAATCACTCTCAGATGGAGGAGTTAGTCACCAGGGGCGCTGATGGGTGAATGATGAAAAGGCAAGGGTTGGAGTATGGGCAAAACAGCTATGGACAAGTTGTCCCATCCCAGCCTTTCCAGGATCACAAAGTTGTGGATCCCAGGATCAGCTTTAATTTTGTTAACCAGAGTCTTAGCCTCCAGGGAGATGATCAGGAATCAAGGATGTTTATCTCCATGTGACATAGAGTGACTGCACCCTTCTAACCCAGCCCCATGCCAGGCCCCTGACCCTTCCCCATCCACCAGGCCTGAACACAAGCAACTTTCCAGGCCTGAACCCCAAATGATTCTCTGTGCTGTGCTTAGTCATTCAGTTGTGTCTGACTCTTTGCAACCCCATGGACTATAGCCTGCCAGGGTCCTCTGTCCGTGGGAATTCTCCCAGAAAGAATACTGGAGTGGGTTGCCTTGCCATCCTCCAAGGGATCTTCCTAACCCAGGGATCGAACCCAGAAAGTGGGTAGCTTATCCCTTCTCCAGGGGATCTTCCTGACTCAGGAATTGAACCAGGGTCTCCTGCATTGCAAATAGATTCTTTACCAGCTGAGCTACCCTAGGTCTGTCCAGATCCCTCTCCTCAGAAGAAACTGACTAATTTGAACAAGAGGTCAGGAGTGGGCATGTGCCCTGAAGCAGACAATGCCATGTTGCCCAAGAAATCAGACTCTACCTTCTGGTTGGGGCTCCACAGGGGACAGGAATGACAAAGTCTAAGCTGTGTATCCCTCAAGCTGCCCGCTCACCTTAGCCACCATCTCCATGCAGCTACCCCATGCACCCAGACTTGCAGGTTGAAAGAGCAGCAGGAAAGTCCTCATTTGCAGAACACAAAGGCATCCCAGCCAGGAGCTGATCCTGTAACTCAGCTAGGACCCCTACTTCGTCAGGGGACCCTTAGAGGCCACTGCAAACCCTGCAGTCCCAAAAGAGAGAGCAGAGTCCTAGCCCCATTCCCTCCCCTCAGATGTTATCCTCTGCAGGAAGGAGGCTCCAGCCATCCCTCCATTTGTGCTGGGCGCACCCAGTCCTTCCGGGCGGCAGATGAGCCACGAATGTGTGTATTCCATCATGGGGGCAGGGGCGGGGGTATGGCTGCGAGGCTCTTCATTGTGGCAGGGGGGTTTCTGTATCTTCAGCATGTTTCCCTGAGGCGTGTAGGATCTCCTGCATCTCCTGCATTGGAAGAAGATTCTCAACAGCCGGATCACCAGGGAACTCCCATCTGTGTAGCCTGTCATCCACATTCTAGAGGACTGCTGGAAGCCAGCCCTTCTCTCTTCCGTGTTCTGGGCAAGACAAACCTAAAAGCACACTTTCCAACGTGCTGTCACTGCCTCACTGTGTGACCTTGGGCAAACTATTTCACTGCTGAGCCTTGTTCTCTTCACAGGACCTGTCCACTCAGCCTCCACGCTCTGCAACATCTACCATCCTGCCTGCCACACCCACCTCTCCGCTTGGCCTCCTCTCTCCTCCCAGCGGTTGGCACACGAACATTGCCCACTGCTGTCTTTGACCCACCTGTGAGGAACTTGTTGTCATTCTTAATGTGTGAGGTCCCAGATGGAGAGAGAACCCCAACAAGGGAAGGGCAGCTAGGTCACAAAGCACTCCCCCACTCCTCTGCGGAGGGCTCCCCTGCCTCTGCTGCCACTCCCCTCCTTTCTTTGTGAGCAGCATAGATGTGACAAGGGGCACTGTTTCAAATAAGGGTTTGTTAAAGTCTTGGAGAAAACAAAAGGAGCTAGAACAGAGAGTATGGCAGAAGTGGATCATCTGAGGTCCAAGTGCAGCCTCGCCCACAAACTCCTTATTGTCAAAGGAAGGGATGGTGCTGGCTGCAGCAGAACCGCCTGCCCATTAGCAACACAGGCACATACACACTGTGTTTAAAGAGTCCTTCACTAAAGGACTTTATTTCAGGCTTGAGAGTCAGCACAAAGCCCCCAAGGGGGTAAGAGCTTTGGAACTGAAACCTCCAGCGTCTGAACTCGTCTCTTTGGACGATCTGCTGGCGGGGAACCGAAGTCCTAGATTCTCACTATGTTTACCCTCCCAAGGTTGGAAAGGGCGTCCTGTCTGGGGCTCCTCTTTCCTTACCCATCCCTCTCCTTTCTTGGTGCTTTTTAACCCTTGGCTGTCTTCCCAAATCCCCACCTCTTCTCATGTTTGGTCCCCTGTAGGTCATACTTTGATCTCTGCAGTCCTTGATGAGGTGGATGAAGGAGTGTTTTGGTTGTTAGAGGTGAGGAGGAGAGGGTCAGAGCCTGAAAGGCACTCAGACTTCAGGTTGCTGCTGCTGCTGCTGCTGCTGCTGCTAAGTCGCTTCAGTCGTGTCCAACTCTGTGCAACCTCATACACAGCAGCCCACCAGGCTCCCCCGTCCCCGGGATTCTCCAGGCAAGAACACTGGAGTGGGTTGCCACTTCCTTCTCCAGTGCATGACAGTGAAAAATGAAGGTGAAGTCGCTGAGTCGTGTCCGACTTCAGGTTACTGCATCTAAAATACAACCATATCTAACAAAAATGACATCCTGCCAGGTGATCCTCTGTATTCATTGTACTAAAATAAGCTGTCTACTTTTGGACTTCTCTGGTGGTCCAGTGGTTAAGAATCTGCCTGCCAGTGCAGGGGACACAGGTTCAATCCCTGGGCAGGGAGTATTCCACTTGCCGCAGGGCAACTAAGCCCATGCTCCCCAACTATTGACACCCACACGTCGTGGAGCCTGTTCTCTGCAACAAGAGAAGCCACCGCAAGCAGAAGCCCAAGCATTGCAAAGAAGAGTAGACCTCTGGCACCATAACTAGAGAAAGCCCCCATGTAGCAATGAAGACCAGCACAGCCAAAATTAATCAATTGATTAATTTTTTAAAAAGAAACAGCAAAAAATAATCTGTCTACTTGTGTGATAGCCAGCCCCCAGTCTGGCCCCCAAGGACCCCTGCTTCTCAGAATTCCCTTCCTGGAGTTGTCTCTTCCCACATTGTATTGGAGTTGGTCTGTGGGCCCAATATAACATGGCAACAGGGATACTCTGTTACTTCCAAGGCCAGATTATAAAAGACATTTCAGATTTTCTGTAAAACATTGTGCCTATAGTTAACCCTTGTACACTTAAAATTTTGTTAAGAGGGTACATCTAAGGTCAGGAGCTCTTCCATAATATATATATATATTTTAATTTAAGCCATTTGGGCCCCCACTTTGCTCTTTCTCAGGCTTCACTGGTGGCCCAGTGGTAAAGAATTTGCCTGCAGTGTAGGAGACTCAAGTTCGATCCCTAGGTCAAGACGATCCCCTGGAGGAGGGAATGGCTACCCACCCCAGTATTCTTGCCTGAAGAATCCCGTGACAGAGGAGCCTGATGTGCTACAATCCATGGGGTCACAAAGAGTCAGACACAGCTTAGCAACTGAACAACAATGCATGTGACTTTGTTCTGTATTTTCCAAGTCTCCTATGAATGTGCTTTCATACTTTCATAATTTAAAAAAATTTTTTTTAATTTTTAAAGAATTAGAGGAAGATGATTTAGGGCAATAAAAACCTGTCCATCCACAAGCAGCTATGGCTCCATATCCAGTGTCATAGGCCCTTCCATCCTAGCCCTAAGCTCAGACACCTGAGCACCCAGAACCAGGGCCCACATCTCAGTGTCCAGACATCAGAAGTCTAAAAAGAGTGGAGGTAGGTGGCAGGTGGTCTCTGTTCTTCCTCTTAGAAGCCCACCTGCTGGACCACATCTGAGAACCCACCTCTTCCTGAGGTGATTTTTACAAAGAACATCCAGCATCTTCAGGTGATACCCCGCCCCTTCGACAGGTGTGTGACCTTCCTGACTCTGCAGTTTCACAGTCACATTAGTAAGTCTCATGTCATTAGAAAGCATGCCCGTCCAGAGACAGGGAGGGGCTCTCAGCTAGAGTCACATCTGTGCTGGTGGGAAGCTGTAGAGGACAGAGAGACAGGGACCTGAAGACCAGCAGCAATGTGGGTGGGGGTGGGGTGGTATCCACACAGACAAGTCTGGGAAGAGCCATACCTGCACCTGGATTCTTGGGATACCTCGCTGAGTAGGGAATCTCCGGGATCCTCCCCAGCCCTCAGGGCCAGCACAGTGATCCTAGAGCCAGACGCTTCTTTGCTGAAAAGAGGGAGGGTGAGATTGAGAAACATGGGCGGAAGAAGACTCAAAGTAGATGGCAGCAGCGAGTTTAACCAAATCTGATGACAGGAAAGAGGAGGCCATGAGGGAAGGTATCTTAAAGGCTCTGTGTCCCTGTATTCTCTCCAAAGGTCGGAGACTACAGGCGGCCCCCTGGCCAGCCACACTGCAACTTCTAAACCCTCACCAGGCCAGAGCCACCACAGTGCCAGAGCCCTACCACCAAATGAAGACCAGAGTGGATATTAGCCAGGCCACCAGGTGAGGACCTGCCGAGGACACCATCCATCCACGAGACTGCTCTCTCTAACAAAGGGCAAGGTACCCAGCAGTGGAAGGGAAAAAGTGGAAGCTGTGACAGATTTTATTTTCTTGGGCTCAAAAATCACCATGGACCATCACTGCAGCCATGAAATTAAAGACGCTTTCTCCTTGGAAGAAAAGCCATGACAAACCTAGACAGCATATTAAAAAGCTGAGACATCACTTTGCTGACAAAGGTCCATCTAGTCCAAGCTATGGTTTTTCCCATAGTCATGTATGGATATGAGAGTTGGACCATAAGGAAAGCCGAGCACAGAAAAATTGATGCTTTTGAACTGGAATGTTGGAGAAGACTCTTGAGAGAGTCCCTTGGAATGCAAGGAGATCAAAGCAGTCAATCCTAAAGGAAATCAGTACTGAATATTCATTGGAAGGACTAATGCTGAAGCTGAAGCTCCAGTTCTTTGGCTACCTGATGCAAAGAGCCAACTCACTGGAAAAGACGCTGATACTGGGAAAGGTTGAAGGCAGGAGGAGAAGCCGGCGGCACAGGATGAGATGGTTAGATAGCATCACTGACGCAAAGCACATGAATTTGAGCAAACTCCAAGAGACAGCGGAGGATAGAGGAACCTGGAGTGCTGCAGTCAATGAGGTCCCAAAGAGTTAAGACACAACAACAACCCAGCATCAAGGGGTGGGGTCACATGACAAAGGCCGGAACTCACTTCCGAGCACTGAAGGGCATGGGGGTTACACTGGAGGTGAGCCTCCCTCCCTCCCTCCCTCGCTGGATCAGAACAGGAAGGATGCTCAGGCACCTTTCCCTGACCATTCGCCCCCGCTGCCAAGCCCACCTCCTGGACGCTGCCGTCTAACATGGGCTCCCTTCCTGGGCACCTGCTTTGAAAACTCCAACAGCTACCTGGCACCTGCTCTCCTGCTCTGCTCCTCAGCAGGAGCTCACCCACATATATAGATGGGTATCTCTGCGGGCCTGTAATGAAGAAGGTGCCCTGATAATGAAAGAGCTTGGTCTCCATCTTGAGGATTAGAGACAAAAGTCATTGAAAAGTTTTAAACTGCGGAGGAGTGTGATCAGTGGATACTGTAGACAGACAGCTGACAGAGTAGGGAAGGTGGACAAGAGGGGCAAGGCTAGTGGCAGACCTGCCTTTCAGATTGTTTCATGAGTGTGTGTGTGTGTGTGTGTGTGTGTGTGTGTGTGCTAAGTCACTTCAGTCATGTCCAAGTTTTGCAACCCTATAGACTATAGGCCACCAGGCTCCTCTGTCCATGGGATTCTCCAGGTAAGAATCCTGTAGGTTGTCATGACCTCCTCCAGGGGATCTTCCGACCCAGGGATCAAACCCTCATCTCTTTAAGTCTTCTGCGTTGGCAGGTTGGTTCTTTACCACTTGCACCACCTCGGAAGCTCTCAGATTGACTCAATCCCGCCCAAATACTCTTAGGCTATAGAAGTTAGCTTGAAACCAGAGATGACTCAGGGGTAGGCGAGCAAGAAGGACAGAGCCAATTCCAACAGAGTCATTCTTTTTTAAAATTTTATTTGTTTTTTAATTGAAGGATAGTTTCTTTACAATGTTGGTTCCATTTCTGCCAATGGTTTCATTTCTGCTAATCAACATGAATTAGTGTACATATGTCTTTCTGCTTTATTGACTATGCCAAAGCCTTTGACTGTGTGGATCACAATAAACTGAGGAAAATTCTGAAAGAGATGGGAATACCAGACCACCTGACCTGCCTCTTGAGAAATCTCTATGCAGGTCAGGAAGCAACAGTTAGAGTTGGACATGGAACAACAGACTGGTTCCAAATAGGAAAAGGAATACGTCAAGGCTGATATTGTCACCCTGCTTATTTAACAAATACGCAGAGTACATCATGAGAAATGCTGGACTGGATGAAACACAAGCTGGAATCAAGAGTGCCAGGAGAAATATCAATAACCTCAGATATGCAGATGACATCACCCTTATGGCAGAAAGTGAAGAAGAACTAAAGAGCCTCTTGATGAAAGTGAAAGAAGAGAGTGAAAAAGTTGGCGTAAAGCTCAATATTCAGAAAACTAAGATTGTGGCACCCTGTCCCATCACTTTATGGCAAATAGATGGAGAAACAGTGGAAACAGTGGCAGACTTTATTTGGAGGGAGCTCGAAAATCACTGCCTATGGCGACTGCAGCCATGAAATTAAAAGATGCTTGCTCCTTGGCAGGAAAGTTATGACCAGCCTAGACAGCATATTCAAAAGCAGAGACATTATTTTGCCAACAAAGGTCCATCTAGTCAAGGCTATGGTTTTTTCAGCAGTCATGTATGGATGTGAAAATTGGACTATAAAGAAAGCTGAGTACCAAAGAAGATGCTTTTGAACTGTGGTGTTGGAGAAGACTCTTCAGAGTCCCTTGGACTGCAAGGAAGTCCAACCAGTCCATCATAAAGGAGATCAATCCTGAGTGTTCATTGGAAGGACTGATGTTGAAGCTGAAACTCCATTACTTTGACCACCTGATGCAAATAGCTGACTCATTTGAAAAGACCCTGATGTTGGGAAAGATTGAGGGCAGGAGGAGAAGGGGATGACAGAGGATGAGATGGTTGGATGGCATCACTGACTCAATGGACATGAGTTGGGTAAACTCCAGGAGTTGGTGATGGACAGGGAGGCCTGATGTGCTGCAGTCCATGAGGTTGCAAAGAGTTGGACACAGCTGAGCAACTGAACCAGAGAAGGCAATGGCACCCTACTCCAGTACACTTGCCTGGAAAATCCCATGGGCGGAGGAGCCTGGTGGGCTGCAGTCCATGGGGTTGTGAAGAGTCGGACATGACTGAGAGACTTCACTTTCACTTTTCAGTTTCATGCATTGGAGAAGGAAATGGCAACCCTCTCCAGTGTTCTTGCCTGGAGAATCCTAAGGACGGGGAAGCCTGGTGGGCTGCCATCTATGGTGTCTCACAGAGTCGGACCCAACTGAAGTGCTTAGCAGCAGCAGAGTAGTAGAGCAACTGAACTGAACTGTACCTATGTCCCCCCCTTTCGGACCTACCTCCCACCTTCCACCTCTTACCCTATCCCATCCCTCTAGATTATTACAGAGCCCTGGTTTAACCTCCCTGAGTCATACAGCAAATTCCCATTGGCCATCTGTGTTATACACGGTGGAGTATATGCTTCCACACTGCTCTCTCCATTCATCTCAACCTCTCCTTCTTGCCCCCAACCCTTGTCCATAAGTCGGTTCGCCATCTCCAGCAGAGTCTCTCTTACTTCTAAATCCCTGGTCTGCCCACATCTATACTGACCATTAAGGACAGAAGCCCAGGATCCCTGGCTCAGGCCTCCTTAGCCCCATCTGCTCTCCACCTCACTCCTGTACCTCTCCTCACTTGACTCTGGGCATGGAACCTGTCCTGACCCAGGGCGAGCTATCTAAAGACAGGAAACTGCCCCACCCTTTCAGCCCAGGGTCCTCTGAGGTTGTTTGGAGTCCAAGAGACAGCAAACTCCTCTTTCAATTCTGAGGTCTAATGAAGGCTGCAGAAAAACCTTCCTGATCTGGAAAACCCAGCACCCCACCTCCACCCACCACCCTGCCATTCCTGCCCCCGTGGGCCCTTCCCCACACAGGACAGCAGGTGGCAGCACCAATGGGAATTGCAAAAATAAAACCAAACGACTTCCCTGGTGGTCTAGTGGTTAGGAACCCACCTGGCAATGCAGGAGACACGGGTTCGATCCCTGATCCAGGAAGATCCCACATGCCTCGGAGCAATTAGGCCCCTGTGCCACAACTACTGAGCCTGTGCTCTAGAGCCCGTGCTCTGCAACAAGAGAAGCTACTGCAAGGAGAAGCTCGTGCACTATTGCAAAGAACCAGACAGCCAAAAATGAGGAAATTCATTTATTTACTTAAAAAAATAAAAATCCGAAATGAAAATGAGCCTCTGGACTTAGTGCCCTGGTGGCCACGTTCTCCCCCTGCTCTGTCTCCATCCCCCACCACAGCTTTAAAGACTGCCCCCTCCCTACCTCAGCCCTCTGCCTTCCTCAGTTAATGAGAAACACAACTCAGTAGACCCAGAAGTTGGCTCAGAAGGCGTAAGTGAGAACTGGAGATCAGGGCAGAGTAAAGACAGCAGGATACGGATCCGCCTTGAGATATAAACTCCCAGGAGCTTCCCCGGTGGTCTGAGCAATAAAGAATCTGCCTGCAATGTGGGAAACCCAGGTATACCCCTGGGTCTGGAAGAACTCCTGGAGGAGGGCATGGCAATCCCCTCCAGGGTTCTTGCCTGGAGAAACCTAGAAGAGCCTGGCAGACTACAGTCCACGGGGTCGCAAAGAGTAGGACACGACTGAAGCAACTGAGCACAGCGCACAAGCTCCCAGGACTGAAAGGATCTGTGTGGCCTGAGCTGGTAGCCAAGGACCAAAAGTTCTTCTCCATTAATACCTTGGATTCAATGATGCCCGCAGATCCAAGGTCTATCATTGCCTTCAGGATCCACGGCCTCATTCTTCTAATCTCATCTGGCTTAGAAAGGGCTGTCTGGTCACAATGATCGTTTTTGTTGTCTAGTCGTTCAGTCGTGTCGGAATCTTTGCAACCCCGTGGACTACCACACGCCAGGCTTCCCCGTCTATCACCAGCTCCCGCAGCTTGCTCAAACTCATGTCCATTGAGTCAGTGATGCCATCCAACCATCTCATCCTCTGTCACTCCCTTCTCCTCCTGCCCTCAATCTTTCGCAGCATCAGGGTCTTTTCTAGTGAGTCAGCTCTTCGTATCAGGTAGCCAAAGCATTGAAGCTTCAGCTTCAGCATCAGTCCTTCCATAATTACCAAGTCCTTTTATAATTATCAAAGTTGTTCAGTAACATTACAAGAATTTCACTAAACAGAGTAACATTTTTTTAAACCATCCGTAGCCCTATTCTCTAATATACTGTTCCTGTATATTAGAGGTATTTATTTCAGACTGTTCCTGTGTTTTCTATTTTTGCAGACATAGTGTACTTAGAATTTCATCGTGTATTTTCTTTATTCAGTTCTCCTGCTGAGGGTGGGGGCCTCCACAGAGCAAATGTGCCTCTACTCTTTAGGGGCTCACATTTGACTAAGGGAAGGGGGACAGAATAGTTGACTGAAAGACAAGAAGTTACCAATCTGCCTGGGATTGAATCTGTTTTAGGATTGAAAGCCCTGTGTCCCAGACAAACCAGGATGATTTCTAATAGGTCACCCTACCAGAAGCAAGTCCTCCCAAATTAAATGGAGCTAGAGTTCAGAATTTCATTTCAATCCATAGATTGGCCTCAGCTCTACCTCTTTGCCTTTTTTTTTTTAATTTACTTTTAGTGGTTGCTCTAGGCAACTTTTCTCAAACTCTGTACCCTTGAAAAGTATTGAGATCATTTCATCTTTCTTCTGCATTATTCATTCTGCTATTCAGGGCCTTTAACTCGGCTTCTGTCTTGGCAAATGAATTTTCTAATTTTTCTTTACTCCTCCTTATCATTTCTAGTTTCTTTTTGCAGTATTAGCATTCTTTGTTTCAGCTGTGTCCGACTCTTTGCAACCCCATGGACTGTAGCCCACCAGGCTCCTCTGTCCATGGAATTCTCTGGGCAAGAATACTGACGTGAGTTGCCATGCCCTCCTCCAGGGGATCCTCCCAACCCAGGGATCAAACCCTGGGTTTGATCTCCCGAGTTGCAGGCCGATTCTTTACCCCCTGAGCCATCAGGGTACCGTCTCTCCTGATCTGTCCTCCAGTAGCTCATTCACCTTGATTCCTGCCCGTAACCCTACAAACTGGAGCATCTCTCTTACAGCAGCTCTGCTCAAGACAAATCTTGAAGTTTTCTTTTATCTGAAAATGCTTTCATTTCATCTTCAATCTTGAAGAACATTTTCACTGGCAAAGTAACCCGGAGCTGAGGACTTTTTTTCTTTTGGTGTTCTGAAGATGCTGCGACGCTGCTTGCTTCTATGTGGTCTCTGATGAGAAAGCAGTGACATTGAGAATGTTGTTCTCTGTTTGCAGCACGTCCTTTATCTCTGTCCAGCCTCTTTCAAGATTCCCTTCTTATCTTTGGTTTTTAGCAGTTTGACTCTGATGTGCCTTTTTGTTTATTTTCAGTTCTGCTTGGAGTTTATGAAGTTTCTTGAACCTGAAGATATATGCCTTTCACAAAAGCTGGAAAGTTCCAGCCATTATCCCTTTGAATATTTTTGCTGCCTTACTCTCTCTCTCTCTCTCTCCTCTCCTTCTGGGACTCCAAGAATACATATCTTATAGAGTTTTTTTTTTTTTTATATCATCCCCCTGAGTTTCTGCTCATTCTGAAAGTTTTTTCCTTCTCTGTCCTTCAGATCAGTTAATTTCTATTTATCTATCTTCAAGGTCACTGACTCTTCTACCATCTCCTTCTATTAAGCCAGTGATTTCTTTTTAATTTCATATCCTGCTTCTCTGTGGCTCTGTATTTTAAGTTTCTGTTTCTCTGCTTGTGTTCCTGTCTTTTTTCTTTCAAAGGAGCATAGCTTGCTACCCGATGGACTGTAGCTTTGCATCTCTGTGTGCTGAAGTCCTTGGGCTCTGACTCCACCAGCTGGGTCATCTCAGGGGCTGGTCTGTTGTCTTTCTCTAGAGTGTGGTTTGTGTTTTCCTGTTTCTTCTTATTTGGAGTAATTGTGGATTATATCCTGGACATTATAAAGTCTGTGGGTTCAGTGATGTTCCTCCAAAAACTATTGATTTTTTTTTTCAAGTACGCAGTTAACTTGGTTCACTCAACCTGTAGACTGTCTTGAGATGAGCGATATCCCAAATTTAAGTCATCTTCTTTTAGTCCTAGCTGGGTTGCCTGGAGCCTGCCCCCAAGCAGCCATTGTTGAGGGGAATGATGTAGAAATATCTGAGACACTCAAGTAGTTTACAGCCAGATTATGAGCCAAGCATCACACAGTGACAGAATGATGTGCTTGAGCTTGGAGCTCAGGAAGGTGGGTCAGGCTCAATGCTATGGCCCCCACCTCCTATCCTCACATGACCTGTGCCCACATGCAGGTCGAGGTGAGCAAAAGCACCCGGTGGTGTAGAAATTAAGAAAGGCATGCTTGCTGTCCCTAAGACCTGCTCCCTTTCCCAAGGCTCCCCTACCTCCCCACTCCCAGCCCTGAGTACCCTCCATGCCTAAATCTCTGCCATAATCTGGGGCAGCTACTTCTGCTTCTTCTGCCCAGCTTACAAACTGCAGAGCAACAGCTGCTTCTATCTCCCTGCCAGCTGGAGAGGAGGCCCCAGAGAGGAGAGGTGATCCGGAAGCAGGACTAGGGAACTGCTGACCCCCAACAGCCCCACACAGGCCTGCCTCACTAGCCCCCCTAGTCCCACAAGGGCCTGCGGTCACCAGCTGAGGCTCCTTCTCAGTCCCCAGTCCCTGGTGGCTTTCTCCCCTGACCCCAACACACACTACTGCTGCACCATCTAGATGGGCCCTGGTCAGGTTCTCCTGTGCAAAGGGTCAGATTCACCGAAATGGGGACTATGTCCAGGCCCTGGGCCTCTCCAGACTCCACTGCAGGAGGGGTCACTCCCCTTCACCCTCTTGAGCCCCTGCCCTCTTTCCCACCCAGTCTCCACCCAGCACTTTACCCCCTGTCCATTTAGAGGGACCGGCTGTCCTGGTTCATCCAGAATTTCCCCAGTTTTAAAACTGAGAGCCCTACATCCCAAGAAGGCCTTTAGTCTCATGCAAATTGGCATCCTGCCTGCCTTGGGGTTTTCTCTCAAGGGCCTCCTCCTCCTTTCCTCCAGAATGTCTCCAGGAACAATGGGCTAACCAAGGTACTCCAGTAAATCCTGCTCTTAGGAAAAGAGCACAGGCTTAGGAGCAGAGTACAACCCAGCCCACACAGACTGTCCAAGGGAACAGGGACTGATGCTCCAAAGGAAGACTAGACGAGGATCCCCAGCCCCCATGCAAGCCTCAGCTGGTTTCTTCCCACCAGATGGGTCATGGACCGGTACTGTTTTTCATGCCAATGGATGTCTCTGGCTTCCCAGGTGCTCCTTGTAACCCTAAGAGTTAAATATCAGAAAAAGGGCAGGTTTCAGGACTTCCCTGGTGCTCCATCGGTTAAGACTCTGAGCTTCCAACCCAGGAAGGCTGGGATTCTATCCTCGGTTGGGGAACTAAGATCTTGCATGCTGCAGGGTGAAAAAATAGAATAAAAATAAACCATCTCTAATATTTACCCCTGAGTCAGACAGCAGTAGTATCTACTCTGGAGACTTTTTTAAGGTCATGCTGACAATCACTATATTTCCAGGAACTTTCCATGTACCTGTTCCTTGAGCCTTCCCCAGACACAGTCCCACGGCCTCACTTGGGCCAAGTCCTCACACTCTGCTTGGAGGAAAAGGACCATTCTCCCACCTGAAGATGGAAAACACAATGTGTCCAATATCCATTTACCTTTCTCTTTTCCTTTGAACATGTTAAGCTGCCTTTTTTCCTTCTCTAAATACTCTATAATGAAATGCTGGTAGTTGGTTTTAGAAAGCAAGCCCACAAATGCTCATGAAATAAATCTCAGGAAGATGAGAATGTAATCCTTCTTATCCTGGAGTTGCAGAAAATCAGACATGATTCTTCTTCACAGAGTTGATCCTGATAAAGGGGTGAATCAAGAACATTTAGTGAAGATAGGTAATCCTGTTCTCTGTTACACCTCTGTCATCTTTGGGAGTGTAACTTGCATGGAGGAGTCTTTTTAAGATATTCAGACTTCAGAGATGATTGCTATAGGAGCAGTACAGTTCAGTTCAGTTTAGTCACTCAGTCGTGTCCGACTCTTTCGCAGCACGCCAGGCCTCCCTATTCATTACTATCTCTCGGAGTTCACTCAGACTCATGTCCATCGAGTCCGTGATGCCATCGAGTCCGTGATGCCATCCAGCCATCATCCTCGGTCGTCCCCTTCTTCTCCTGCCCCCAATCCCTCCCAGCATCAGTCTTTTCCAATGAGTCAACTCTTCACATGAGGTGGCCAAAGTACTGGAGTTTCAGCTTTAGCATCATTCCTTCCAAAGAAATCCCAGGGCTGATCTCCTTCAGAATGGACTAGTTGGATCTCCTTGCAGCCCAAGGGACTCTCAACAGTCTTCTCCAACACCACAGCTCAAAAGCATCAATTCTTCAGTGCTCAGCCTTCTTCACAGTCCAACTCTCACATCCATACATGACCACTGGAAAAACCATAGCCTTGACCAGACGAACCTTAGTCAGCAAAGTAATGTCTCTGCTTTTGAATATACTATCTAGGTTGGTCATAACTTTTCTTCCAAGGAGTAAGCGTCTTCTAATTTCATGGCTGCAGTCACCATCTGCAGTGATTTTGGAGCCCCAAAAAATAAAGTCTGACACTGTTTCCACTGTTTCCCCATCTACTTCCCATGAAGTGATGGGACCAGATGCCATGATCTTCGTTTTCTGAATGTTGAGTTTTGAGCCAACTTTTTCACTCTCTTCTTTCACTTTCATCAAGAGGCTTTTTAGCTCCTCTTCACTTTCTGCCATAAGGGTGATGTCATCTGCATATCTGAGGTTACTGATATTTCTCCCAGCAATCTTGATTCCAGCTTATGCTTCTTCCAGTCCAGTGTTTCTCATGATGTACTCTGCATAGAAGTTAAATAAGCAGGGTGACAATATACAGCCTTGACGTACTCCTTTTCCTATTTGGAACCAGTCTGTTGTTCCATGTCCAGTTCTAACTGTTGCTTCCTGACCTGCATACAGATTTCTCAAGAGGCAGGTCAGGTAGTCTGGTATTCCTATCTCTTTCAGAATTTTCCACAGTTTATTGTGATCCATACAGTCAAAGGCTTTGGCATAGTCAATAAAACAGAAATAGATGTTTTTTTGGAACTCTCTTGCTTTTTCCATGATCCAGCAGATGCTGGCAATAGCTTTGACTATATGGACCTTTGTTGGCAAATTGATGTCTCTGCTTTTTAATACATTGTCTAGGTTTGTCATAACTATTCTTCCAAGGAGCAATTGTCTTTTAATTTTGTGGCTGCAGTCACCATCCACACTGATTTTGGAGCCCAAAGAAATGAAATCTGAAACTGTTTCCACATTTCCCCATCTATTTGCCATGAAGTGATAGGACCAGATGCCATGATTTTGTTTTTTGAATGCTGTTTTAAGCCAGCTTTCTCACTGTCCTTTATCACCTTATTCAAGAGGCTTTTTGGTTCCTTTTCACTTTCTACTAAATCTGAAACTGTTTCCACATTTCCCCATCTATTTGCCATGAAGTGATAGGACCAGATGCCATGATTTTGTTTTTTGAATGCTGTTTTAAGCCAGCTTTCTCACTGTCCTTTATCACCTTATTCAAGAGGCTTTTTGGTTCCTTTTCACTTTCTACTGTTAAAGTGGTATCATCTGCATGTCTGAGGTTGACATCTCTCCCAGCAATAGTGATTTCAGCTTGTGAGTCATCCAGTCCAGCATTTCACATGATGTACTCTGCATATAAGTTAAATAAGCAGAGTGACTATATATAGCCTTGAGGTACTCCTTTCCCAATTTTGAACCAGTCTGTTGTTCCTTGTCCAGTTCTAACTGTTGCTTCTTGTCCTTCATACAGGTTTCTCAGGAGGCAGAGAATGTGATCTGGTATTCCCATCTCATGAAGAATATTCCACAGTTTGTTGTGATCCATACAGTCAAAGGTTTTAGCGTAGATTTTTTTTGGAATTCCCCCAGGTTTTCCTATGATCCAGCAGATGTTGGCAATTTGATCTCTGGTTCTCCTGCCTTTTCTAAACTCATTTTGCACATCTGGAAATTCTCAGTTCACATACTGCTGAAGCATAGCTTGAGTGATTTTGAGCAAAATCTTGCTAGATAGGAAATGAGTGCAATTGTGCAGTAGTTTGAGCACTCTTTGGCATTGCCTTTCTTTGGGATTGGAATGAAAACTGACCTTTTTCAGTCCTGTGGCCACTGCTGAGTTTTCCAAATTTGCTGGCATAATGAAGGCAGCACTTTAACAGCATCTGCTTTTAGGATTTGAAGTAGCTCAGCTGGAATTCCATCACCTCCACTAGCTTTGCTCATAGTGATGCTTCCTCAGGTATGTAGGATCCACCCCAAATTGAATTCAGCAAACTTTGCTCACTATCAGTGCTATACTGGAGAAGGCAATGGCACCCCACTCCAGTACTCTTGCCTGGAAAATCCCATGGACAGAGAAGCCCAGTGGGCTGCAGTCCATGGGGTCGCTAAGAGTCAGACACGACTGAGCGACCTCATTTTCACTTTCATGTATTGGAGAAGGAAATGCAACCCACTCCAGTGTTCTTGCCTGGAGAATCCCAGGGACAGGGGAGCCTGGTGGGCTGCCGTCAACGGGGTCTCACAGAGTCGGACACGACTGAAGCGACTTAGCAGCAGCAGCGCTACACTGTGCTAGGTTCCACAGTTAAAATAGCTAACTGAAATATACAAAGATTTGATGACTATTGATTGAAATCACCAAAAACTAACAAAATAATTTAATCAGAAATTGATAGGAGACAGAAAAAGGATGCATACTACAGTTAACATGTAGGAATAACTAGGATGGCAGAGAAGGATTAATTTAGATTTAGAGAAGTAAGAAAACCTTCTCAGAACAGGCGGCCTTTGACTAGGGCCCTAAGGAGCTGAGAATTGGGTAGGCACAATGGGCAGAGATTCCCGTGAGAAGGAACAGCGGAGTGAGAACAGGCATGGGTGTGGCAAAGAGCAATTATCTGTACAGAGGAGGGAATTACAGTGTATTGTGCAGTGGGTCTGTTATACATGGCAAGCAAGCTTTGTTTGGAATGAAAAATGAATAACCATTATATTTAGTTCTGTGCCTTTCTTTTAATTTAGCCAGGCTCACTGATATATAATTTAGACAGTAACATTTTCCCAAGTGTACTTATTTTCACATCTCGCTTAAGGCCCAACGCCCAACCCTAACTCTGAAACTCCAGCACTTTGGCCACCTCATGTGAAGAGGTGACTCATTGGAAAAGACTCTGATGCTGGGAGGGATTGGGGGCAGGAGGAGAAGGGGATGACAGAGGATGAGATGGCTGGATGGCATTACCGACTCGATAGACGTGAGTCTGAGTGAACTCTGCGAGTTGATGATAGACAGGGAGGCCTGGCGTGCTGCGATTCATGGGGTTGCAAAGAGTCGGACACGATTGAGCGAATGAACTGAACTGAACTGAACTGAACCGTAACAGCAAGCCTTGTGCATGGTAGAGTTTCAACGGCTACCAGTCTGGCTGGATAGGACTTCAGAAACTTTTCTTTTTCCACATACTTTCTTGTACGACCCTGAGCTCACAGGATAGATGGTGTTGATGTCTATCTTGACAGCAGCCTGACTTTAAAAGATCCCTTGATTTCACCAGAGCTTCCCTGGCGGCTCAGCTGGTACAGAATCTGCCTGCAGTGCAGGAGACCTGGGTCCAGTCCCTGAGTTGGAAAGATCCCCTGGAGAAGGGAATGGCAACCTGCTCCATTATTCTGGCCTGGAGAATTCCATGGACTGTAAAGTCCATGGGGGTCACAAAAGGCCACCTTCTCACTTAATCATTTAGAAATTGTTGCATAAATATCAACTCTCCAGAGTGTCAGAGCATTTTGCAGTTTGCAAATACCCATAGGGAATCCTAAACAAAATATGAGGCAGGATATTTGATAGTTCTCACTTTATGATGAATAGACAACATTTTCTAATTGAGACTTTGTGAAAGGCAGAGATTGGGTTTCATTAGGGGGATATTAGATTGAGGAGAAAACACTTTAAGCAGTCACATTTCACTGCTTGAAGCCCATTCTCTCCACTGATGCTCACATATGCAAAGCAGGTATCATTTGCCTAATTTGATAGATAAGGAAAAGGACTTGAGAGCTGAGTGACTCTTTGAAGGTCATGGGCATAGGTGAAAAGCAACAGACATGGGACTAAAGCTCAAGTTCTAGTGCAGCGCTCTTTAACAGCAATCACAAGGCACGTATGAAGGTAAAAGAGGGTAAATCGCCTTTCAGACTCAACTTTTGAACAATGTTTCTCGGTTTCAGAAACAAAGTACCGTAGCAATTTTAAGTGGAAAGGGGTTCAGTGCTCACAAAATCACTGGAGGGGCTGGAAGGATTAGGCTGTAGGTGGGTCTCCAGGAATGACTCCTGGCACTACACTGCTGACCCAATCCATAAGGAAAACTGCTTCTTCCTCCCCAAACAGAAGGTGGAGAGGAGGCCCTGGGAATGGCTGTGTTTCAGAGCACAGCCACCATGGGACTCTGGAAACTATTAGCATGCCGCTATGATTGCCTCTCGACTCATATGAGCTGCCGATTATGCAAGAGAATTTTGCTACAGAAAAGTGGCAGCATCTTTAAGACCCTGTTTGCCAGTACCACTGGCCAAAGCTGCAGAAATCTGACCTTCTGTCTGAGTTCCCCATTTCAAATCTCCCATGAGTGCCTCTCACTGGGGAACCCAATTTACATCCATAAACCTAGCTGCAAGGGATCCTTGGAGATATAGAGTGGGAATAGATGCCAAGTACCAATCTACGTATGACAGGTGAATTCTGACCCTGACAGTCTCCCACGATAGATTAGAAATAGGTCTGTTGGGTTGTGCTTTAAGAGCAGACATCACTGGCAATCTGCATCCAGGTGCAATGTGTGGTCACCTAGGTTGTACTCCTCAGAACTGGGAAGGGGGGACTCCTTGTGTTGTAGACAATTCACAGAGACTGTAAGCAGAATGACCATCCCTGGCATTTTGCTCAGCCTTCTCCACAGCTGTCTGCAGGAGGGCAAGGTTTAGTTATGGCTTTGACACAGAGAGAAAGCCATGGTATGACTAGGTTAGGAATTGCTTGGAAGTGAAGGCTCTCCCAGGGTGCTGTGGCCCTGGCTAACGGACAAAGGTTAAATAGAAGTCAAGACTGACTTGAGGAGCCTATAGCCACAGTACCTGCCCGGTCAGGTATTTCCATCAAGCTTTCATAACTTGGCTTTAACATAAACAGGCCTGAGAATGAACATGTAAGTTTTTATCTAAATCAAAATCAATTATGTTATGTTAAAATGTCTTTGAATTGACTTTGCATTATGGAAAATTAAAGATAAAAATATACTCTCTCTCCATCCCATATGTTAAACACACACATACACACCCTAGAATCTTTTTTACTATATTATTTTTTAAAATTATTCCTCATTTATTTGTCTTTCTGACTTTTCTCTCCAGCCAAACCCGTAATACTGTATTGGGTTCTGGCTTTACCACTTCAGTAAGAAGCTAAAATATACCCAGAAGATAGCAATTAAAACAAGGACAGGTCTAGACTCTGTGTCAAGAGATTATTAGCCTTGGAAGAGAAGCTTACATAGCCAAAGTTCCATCATTATGGAAGAGGAGTGTCATTTGCTCTTTGCAGTTTCAGACGGAGGAACCTGGACAAATGACTCAAAGTTACAGATCAGAGTTTAGGCTCAGTTATCATTAGATCTGGCAACACATAAAACAAGCTACTTCCAAGGATGTCTCCTAGGGAGTGACATACCACCTCTAATCACATTTACCATTTGGTCACCTGTACCTGGGGCTTCCTGGGTGATGCTAGTGGTAAAGAACTCACCTGAATGCAGGAGACGTAAGAGAGGGGGGTTCAATCCCTGGGTCGGGAAGAGCCCCTGGAGGAGGGCACAGCAACCCACTCCAGTATTTTTGCCTGGAGAATTCCATGGATAAGAGGAGTCTGGTGGGCTCCAGTCCACGGAGTCACAAAGAATCAGACACAATGAAGCAACTTAGCATGTACCTACACATACCCGTATCTGATTGGATTATGTGCCTTTTGCTCCCATTGGCCTTGAAGCAACTCGGGGACACAGATCCTTTGCTTTTGTTCCTATATCTCCAGCTCATTCTACAGTGCTTGCCACATAGTAGGCACTCGATACAATCTTGATGAAAGAATGAAGAACAGAAGGGCCAATGGACACAAAAAATATGGGCAGAGGAGGTCTGACCACAGATAACCAGTGATGCTGAGGGAAACTGGTACCTAAGCCATGGCTTGGCAGAAAGAGATGCTCAAAGCCTGTCATGAGCAGAGACTCCAGGTGGAAGCTAGTAGAGGATGCAGGTGATTAGACATGTCTGGACACTGATGCTGTCAAGCTTTCTCAGCACACATCTGCAGCAGCAGAAAAGGCTGCTTACTTTGGCCTGGGGGTGGTGGCCCGAAAGCTCCTGTGTATAGAAGGCCTTTTGTTTCCAGGTCTTCAAATACTCTCTGCATATGATCTCAGTCATCCTACCTCTTCCCCAGGAAGATGCCGGCAGGTGGCCTCTTCCGCAGGCACACGCCAACCAGCCTGTTTGCACAATAGTCTGCGCAGTGCCTCCTCCCTGGCAGGCAGCCACCTGAAGAGTCAAGAAAGGACGGTCTTGCATCCCCAGTGACTCCGCTTTTCCTTGATACTCGTGACTCACCGGTTATTATTGAAACACAAGTTGTCAATCACAAATCAGTGACCTACGTGTCTTGGCCCTGGGCAGCATCCCTGAGACCGAGTGAGTCTGTGCAAAGCTAATGTGTGTGTATTTGATCCAGCATAAGATGTTGAAGGGCTTTTCTGGTGCCTTAGATGGTAAAGAATCTGTCTGCAGTGCAGGAGACCCGGGTTCCATCCTTAGGTCGGGAAGATCCCCTGGAAGAGGGCATGGCAACCCACTCCAGTATTCTTGCCTGGGAATGCCCAGAACAGAAGAACCTGAAGGGCTACAGTCCATGGGGTCACAAGGAGTTGGACATGCCTGACTGACACACACACACAGTGTTGAAATGAGCTCCTTCTCCTACACGCATTCCTCCCTGCTGCAGCCCCTCTTCTCAGCAGCTCCCAGAAGGCCTGGGATCATCATTCCAGGTTGACTGCTACCCAAGAGCATCATCTCTTCATCAGCCAGCACTGGCCCATCACCTTATATGTAACATCCCTGGAGTGAGCTACCTGGCCCTGCCCTTCCCCCTTCCCCTGCCACTTCAGCTCACAGCATCAGACTGCCTCTCTCCTAAATACTTCTCAGGTTCAGCTCCCAAGATCAACAAACATGCTGTCCCACCACCACCCCCATTCCTGCCAGCTGACTACCCCAGGGACCCCCTTGCAACTCTCCTTTCTTCCAGAAGCTCATTTGGTGTCCCCAGGAGGCAAGTTCATGAGCACAGATAAGAAAGGTCTCTCTGCTAATTCACAAGAAGAGTATTTGTATCTTTCGACTTCCTGCTTTTGATGAACCATGTAAAAGAAAAAGAAGTGCGTTTTTTAAAAATATCATTGTCCTCTAATAGTAACTTATTAAAAAGCAAATACAAACTGCTGGTTGATTAAAGACCTTCGCTGCAGCCTATCTACACACCAAGGGGCCAGGGGCAACCCAGGACACGTGGCCAGCCCTGGAGCAGCCATGCCACATGAAACACAGCACCTGACTGTTTTTAGGAGAGGAAGTGAAGAAGGGTGTCTTCAACCGAAACCACAACAGATAGAATGTGTGCAGAGTGAGTCCGGGGGACGGCAAGTGAACCATAAGCGACTCAGGAGCTATATCCCCTGTTTCAGCAGGTGGGACCTCCTCCCAGCACCAACCTACCAGCTTGATTGACAGGATGCAAAGGACTGGGCGGGGGACCAAGCCCACGCTGGAAAGTGATCAGAGGATGGAAATGCAATCGCTGATCGCCTTGGGCTAAACCTGTTGTTTGTTTCTTATGGAGGCTAGGAAATAGAGACGAGGGCTGTCTGCGTCCTGAATGGTGAGCACGCTGGCGGACGCGAACTGGGAAGCCATGACCTAGTCGCTAGCTGTCTGGCTAGAGGTGATAAGGTCCTGCCCAGCCATCAGGAATCCTTAGAGAATCAACACTATAGCTTCCTTGTATCCTTTCAGGCTCTGGCTAAGAGATGTAACAAAGCATCCGAAAGTGCGCCTGGCCTCTGAGTGCTGGCAGAGCTCTGGCCGGTCTCAGAAATATCACCAATATTCAGTTAAGTGAGCCCCACACAAAGTAGGTGCTCAGCAAATAACAGGCCCCCTCTCTTCAGAAAGACTTCGTAATTCAGCTCGTAAGAACATGGCTTTTTGCAAGTACCATCTGGCTCTGCTATGTATTAACTGGCCAGCCTTGTGCAAAGCTTTAACAGCCTAGACCTCTTTCCTCACCTTCCCCCAATGGTGGTTGTCGTGAATTTATTTGATTTATGTAAGACAAAGCCCAGTCCACAGCAACTGCTCTATAAACGGGAGCCACTCTTTTCATTCCGTGACTCTTCAGACTGGATGCGTGCTGCGTTAACACACCATCGGCCCCCGTACATTGCCGTTGGTTTGTATTTGTCTGTCTGCTCACTCACACCGGCCTGTGGATTTCATGGAGCAGGAGCTACGGCTTCCTCTTTTCTGTGTTCCCAGTGCGTAGCACAGGGACTGGCACCAAGATCCACTGAAAAGATGACCGTCACTTAGCCTGCCTGGCACCCAGAGCCACATGCTTGCAACCAATGCACAGTGGTGACAAGAAGCAGGCTTTTCCCCACTGCCTGGCACCAACTCTTTTTGTTCACGGCTCTGAGCCACTCTTCTTCTTCCTTTCTTCCTTTGATGTTTGGCTGTGCTGGGTCTTCATTGCTGCACAAGGAGTTTCTCCGGTTGCAGCAAGCAGGGTCTACTTCTCATGGCGGTGGCTGCTCTTGTTTCGGAGCACAGGCTCCAGCACGCAGGCTTCCATAGCTGCGGCTCCCAGGCTCTAGAGAGCACAGGCTCCATAGTCGCGTTGCTCCAGCTTGGTTTCCTCTTGGCATGTGGAACCTTCCCAGACCAGGGATCGAACCTGTGTCCCCTGCACTGGCAGATTCTTAACCCCTGGACCACTCAGAAAAGCCCTGTTCTTTTTCTTAGTCTCAGTGTTATGAACCAGGGATTACTCAAGGCCTACTCTGCCCCAGACATTCCAAACCAGAGCCATGAGGACGGTGCCCTGAAATCTGTAGTTTAACAGAAACCCCAGGCGCTTCTGAAGCCCATGCAGCAAACAGGGTCAGCAGGCCACAGGCAGCCTCTGACACAGAAGTTTCCTTTCCAACTTCAACAAGCAGAAGGCGGTGATTTCTCACACCTGCCAGATGAAGGGTGCAGCCACTTGATCTCCCCAGATGGCCCTGGCGTGGATCACGGGGTTGGCAACATCCACAGGAGGACACAGCGCTTCCTTCCTCAAATGCTATGGGTTCTATCAAATCCCCCGAACCTCCAGGAGCCAGTCCAGAGGCTCGAGAAGGAGGAGGGACCCATTTACCGTGGTCCTCCTTGGTAACAGACTCTGTACTGGGAAGCGCATCCAAGATGGATAAGTTAACATCAGTTGAATTTAGTCAAACCTAAATGCTGTAGTGGCTTCCCAGGTGGCTCAGTGGTAAAGAATTCATCTGCAACGCAGGAGACACAGGAGACACAGGTTTGATCCCTGGGTTGGAAAGATCTCCTGGAATAGGAAATGACACACTGCTCCAGCCATTCTTGCCTGGAAAATTCTGTGGATAGAGAAGCCTGGTGGGCTACGGTCTGTGGGGTCACAAAGAGTCCACGGCTCATATTGGCCTCCCAGGTAGTGCTAGTGGTGAAGAACCTCCCTGCCAATACAGTAGATTTAAGAGACACTGGTTCAGTTCCTGGGTCAGGAAGATTCCCTGGAGGAGGGCATGGTAACCCGCTCCAGTATTCTTGCCTGGAAAATCCCATGGACAGAGGATCCTGGTGGACTATGATCCACAGGAAAGCAGAGAGTTGGATACGACTGAAGTGACTTAGCACGCACGCATAAACTCTATATTCCCTCAGGGTGGAAATTTTTTTCTGAAGAGCACAGAAGGTTAAAATGAAAACTTAACAGCTAATAGCTACATTACAGCTGATGTTTCCATTAAAGCAAGGGAGATGTACACCTGTCAACTGGGGCCGCACTCATGTAAAATGCATCATTAAAGCTACCGAAGCTTCCTGCTTCGCACAGATGAATCACCACAGCAACAGTGAGCAGAGATGCTCGGAGAATGGACCATGTGAACTGCCAAGGTGCTCATTAAGTTCTTGGTTGATTTTTATCTAAATTATCTTGGCCCCCAGCTTTGCATCAATGAGAGCCACTTACTCTGCAGAACCGTGGCAGGAGATGAACAGCACATGCCTTTGGGGGTGTGGGGCAGGCTCTGGGGAAAGTCAGCATAAAGAGCCCATCCAGCTCAGACAGATGTCCAGCAAAGCATCAGACGACAGGCCCCTCAGATCTGGGAGATGCTTTCTGACCATGGACAAAAAGCCTGTGCAAAACCTTTCATCTGACTTTGTACCCCGATCTCAGATGGTCCTATGCTTTATGCCCCAGTGAGCCTGACTGAGAGCAGAGCTGCCAGGGCCCTAGGCCGTCTCCTGTGGCACGGCCAGAGCACAGATCAGCGCTGCCTTACCTGGGGACGCTTCTGCTCCCAGGGACCGAGCACCCCGCAGACGGGGTGGGTCACGGCCGTGACCTGTGACACAGAAGGTCTGAGCTCCGCCTCGTCTCCCAGGAATAGCAGACAGTGAGTTGAAACAGCTGGCTGCCTAGAAGGATGCAGCTGACTCTGGGGTGCTGGGTCTGGACAAGGATGGAAAGTGGCCATTGAGAAGGGCAGTTTTGTCGGCGGTCAGTTCTTCAAGCTTTGAACCCCAGTTAGGGAATTACCCCAGCTCTCCTCTCCTATTCCTTCCCATCAGCTCTTTTTCGAACAACTTATGGTCATTATCACCTTCAATAAATGGCCATAAGAAGCAAGAATAGGAATCCTATTGAGACCCCACCAACTAATCCTGAAAAAAGATGTGGAACTTTCCTGGTGGTCCCATGGCTAAGATTCCGAGCTCCCAAAGCAGAGGTCCCAGGGTTCAACCCCTGGTCAGGGAGCCAGATCTTGCAGGCTGCAACTAAAAAGATACTGCCTCCTGCAACTAAGACTCTGCACAAATGAATAAATAATAATATAATAATAAAATGAAAAAATGTGAATAGGGAAGATTAAAATGGCCAACTAAGATGTGGATTTTGTGAATGCACACTTCCTCTGCTAGATGTAGGAGGCCCTCCTGCTACTTCTCCTAAATGACTTCTTCAGAAACTTCACAGCATCACAGCTCCAGCTTTTCCTCTGCTTTCCTTCACTTCTTACATGCTGCTCCCCAGATTCCACCTTTTGTTCTTTGATGTTCCTGTCACCCCGTTTCATGACCTGTATGATAATTATGACCTAATAGTCTGACTCTCACAAAGGACTGCAGGCCGTAAGACAAAGGACTGCGTCTGTCTTGTTTTGTCATTAGCGTGTGTCTGGAATACATAGTTAAAAAGCAATCAATAAAGACCAATATGCAAGCAAATAGAGGGCAGCAATACTTGTTGTTTGTATCTGTTCAGGTCTGGGATTCGAATGCATTATACCCAGTTACAAACACCCAGAAGAGATAAGTGGAGAAGAGGTTCGTTGGTCATGTACAGGTGCAAAAGAAAAGTTGGAGAGAAGTTAAGAGAAGAGGTAAGAGAGGCTTAAAGCTGAAAGTGACACCGTGTCTTGCCTACTGGGAGTGGTCTGAAATGTAATGTCAATGCAGCACAACCATCTGTATGTGGCTTTTCACTCTTTCAAGCCGCTTTCACATGTTTTATTTTAACTTCATGATAATCCTTGAAAAAGCAAGCTGACACTGTTCTCTCATTTGACATATAGGATAATGGAGGCAGGGAAGTGTACGCCTGACCCCAGGACACCTCGAGACTGGTGTCAACAAGGCACAGACTGAATATTCTTCAGGCATTCTAAATGCAACCTGCCCCAAACTCCATTCATCCCATTTGCCTTATCAATATTTACATAACACTGTGATCTCAAAACAGAGTGAAAGAAGTACTTACAACAGATATTTGGCAAGACATTTATATTCAAAATATCTAAAGATCTTCTGCGACTCAGTACTAACCAGGAAACCAACCAAATAAAATGAACAAATGACAACCCACTCCGGTATTCTTGCCTGGAGAATCCCATGGACAGAGGAGCCTGGTAGGCTACCGTCCATGGGGTCACAAGAGTTGGACAGAACTTGGTAACTAAACCGCCACCACCAAAATGGACAAAAGAGTTGAGAAGACATTTTTCTAAAGACCTGCAAATGGAAACATTTCTCCCAACATGGACTCCCAAACACTAGTTCAAGGCCAGTAATTTGAACTTTGTCCAAAAAGCACTGAAGGATTTTAAGCAAAGATTGATATGCCTGGCATTTACTCTTAGCCAGATCACTCTGGGTATTAGCATATGTTTCACAAAAAGAAATGGTCCCGAAGTCAAAGGTGTTTGGAAAACTTAAACCAGTCCATCAAGGATCTTTGCCACCTGGTTTCTCACAATGATGCTCTGTGAGTGGACTCTAAGAGGAGAGAGAAGATGAGCAGTCACCAAAGAACTGGTTGTTTAAAGATTTTTGCAGAGAGTCATGTCCTGGAAAATAATGGTTAAGATTCTTCCTTGACTGCCGTCTATACTCTCTCAATCACATCCAGTCACCCAGTCTCAAAAGGTCATTGCCAAATTCTCCTTCTCCCCATCCATACCCTGGGTGCTTTCTCTATCAGCCTCCAAGCGGGACTGCTAAAGGGAGGATGCTCCAGTGCAAAGGGGACCCCTCCCTTCCCTGGTCAGAACCCCTCAACAATTCTCACAGAAAAGAGGACAGAGTTCCAGTTCCTCAACATCTTAACTCACAAGGCCCTTCCTTACCTGACTTCCTTCTTTTTCTCTCTCCCATCACATCTCACCAGTGTGTCCTGAAGCTCCAGATTTGAAAAGCTACTTGTGCTTTCACCAACAAATGCTTCAGCAATCTGAGCTTTTCCACAAGGTGTTCCCTTTCCATAAAATGCCCTTGTCCCTCCTACCTCGTTCATCATTTACTACTGATCCCGCTCAGGCTTCCGAGCAACACAGACTCGCCAGATGGGATGGACTTCCCCTGAAAACTCTCCAAGTAGAAGCTCCGCCCCCTCACCCACCCCTCACACACATTAATGGAGGCAGGGAAGTGTACGCCTGACCCCAGGACACCTCGAGACTGGTGTCAACAAGGCACAGACTGAATATTCTTCAGGCATTCTAAATGCAACCTGCCCCAAACTCCATTCATCCCATTTGCCTTATCAATATTTACATAACACTGTGATCTCAAAACAGAGTGAAAGAAGTACTTACAACAGATATTTGGCAAGACATTTATATTCAAAATATCTAAAGATCTTCTGCGACTCAGTACTAACCAGGAAACCAACCAAATAAAATGAACAAATGACAACCCACTCCGGTATTCTTGCCTGGAGAATCCCATGGACAGAGGAGCCTGGTAGGCTACCGTCCATGGGGTCACAAGAGTTGGACAGAACTTGGTAACTAAACCGCCACCACCAAAATGGACAAAAGAGTTGAGAAGACATTTTTCTAAAGACCTGCAAATGGAAACATTTCTCCCAACATGGACTCCCAAACACTAGTTCAAGGCCAGTAATTTGAACTTTGTCCAAAAAGCACTGAAGAATTTTAAGCAAAGATTGATATGCCTGGCATTTACTCTTAGCCAGATCACTCTGGGTATTAGTATATGTTTCACAAAAAGAAATGGTCCCGAAGTCAAAGGTGTTTGGAAAACTTAAACCAGTCCATCAAGGATCTTTGCCACCTGGTTTCTCACAATGATGCTCTGTGAGTGGACTCTAAGAGGAGAGAGAAGATGAGCAGTCACCAAAGAACTGGTTGTTTAAAGATTTTTGCAGAGAGTCATGTCCTGGAAAATAATGGTTAAGATTCTTCCTTGACTGCCGTCTATACTCTCTCAATCACATCCAGTCACCCAGTCTCAAAAGGTCATTGCCAAATTCTCCTTCTCCCCATCCATACCCTGGGTGCTTTCTCTATCAGCCTCCAAGCGGGACTGCTAAAGGGAGGATGCTCCAGTGCAAAGGGGACCCCTCCCTTCCCTGGTCAGAACCCCTCAACAATTCTCACAGAAAAGAGGACAGAGTTCCAGTTCCTCAACATCTTAACTCACAAGGCCCTTCCTTACCTGACTTCCTTCTTTTTCTCTCTCCCATCACATCTCACCAGTGTGTCCTGAAGCTCCAGATTTGAAAAGCTACTTGTGCTTTCACCAACAAATGCTTCAGCAATCTGAGCTTTTCCACAAGGTGTTCCCTTTCCATAAAATGCCCTTGTCCCTCCTACCTCGTTCATCATTTACTACTGATCCCGCTCAGGCTTCCGAGCAACACAGACTCGCCAGATGGGATGGACTTCCCCTGAAAACTCTCCAAGTAGAAGCTCCGCCCCCTCACCCACCCCCTCACACACATCTATCTAGACTACTTGCCACTCTGTACATCATTGCTGGCGTGTTTGTCCATCTCCTCAGTCAGTTCAGTTCAGTCGCTCAGTCGTATCCGACTCTTTGTGACCCCATGAACTGCAGCACACCAGGCCTCCTTGTCCATCACCAACTCCCAGAGTTTACTCAAACTCATGTCCATTGAGTTGGTGATGCCATCCAACCATCTCATCCTCTGTCATCCCCTTCTCCTCCCGCATTCAATTTTTCCCAGCATCAGGGTCTTTTCCAATGAATCAATTCTTCACATCAGGTGGCCAAAGTACTGGAGTTTCAGCTTCAGCATCAGTCCTTCCAATGAATATCCAGGACTGATTTCCTTTAGGATGGACTGGTTGGAGCTCCTTGCAGTTCAAGGATTCTCAAGAGTCTTCTCCAACATCACAGTTCAAAAGCATCGATTCTTTAGCATTCAGCTTTCTTTATGGTCCTACTCTTACATCCATACATGACTACTGGAAAAACCATAGCTTTGATTAGGCAGACCTTTGCTGTCAAAGTAATGTCTCTGCTTTTTAATACGCTGTCTAGATTGGTCATAACTTTTCTTCCAGGAAGCAAGCGTCTTTTTGTTTCATGGCTACAGTCACCATCTGCTGTGACTTTGGAGCCCCTCAAAATAAAGTCTGTCACTGTTTCCATTGTTTCCCCATCTATTTCCCATGAAGTGATGGGACCAGATACCATGATCTTCGTTTTCCGAATGTTGAGCTTTAAGCCAAATTTTTCACTCTCCTCTTTCACTTTCATCAAGAGGCTCTGTTGAGGCCCATCTCCTGGACCACAGCAAAAGCTCCTGAGTGCAAAGCTGTGCCGTTTATCCCCTGGGTCCTATTTGTCTCTGCACACGCCTGGTATGGGAACTGAGCACTGTAAGCCCTACTAACCTCTGCTCGTCTTTCAGCCCCAGCTAAAACCACCTTCTCCGGGAGCTTCCCTTGACCTCAGCACGCAAAGTCACACTCTTTTGTCACAGGATTCC
The DNA here is from genome assembly GCA_006408675.1 of Madoqua kirkii. NCBI lineage: Eukaryota > Metazoa > Chordata > Mammalia > Artiodactyla > Bovidae > Madoqua > Madoqua kirkii. The sequence continues at coordinate 62,511 of SJYC01067587.1, forward strand.
CTACTTGCCTTTACTTTTCCTCATCGCTCTTGTCATTTCTGTAATTATTTCATAGTTTGATGATTTGGCGGGAAATCTCTCCGCAAGGTAGAGATTGCATCTGTTGAATCCCCAGTGTTAGAACAGTGTCTGGCACAAAGATGATGTTCTATAAATATCTGATGAGCACACGAATGGATGAGAAAGTGTACCTAAATGCACAGTAATGCCTGGCTGGGATAGAAGAGGCCGGAGGACACTGGTTCATCCATTCAACAGGGCATGCGTGGTGTAGAGCACAAGATGATGAAGGGTAGCAAAACCAACCACACAAGACACTCCCATCTCGAGGAACAGGGGAGGAGAGGATGCATTAACATAAAGAGCTTCTCTTTTCCCATTTCCTACCCACGTCCATGGCCAAGTACAAGCAGATGAAGGAAAGAACGTGGCACTCTGAGCTTGCCGCCGGGGAAGCCAGGCTCACTCCGAGATCAAGGCCATATAGTGCTTTTGTTCCTGGTTCCCTTGTGGTAACTATCATCATTTTTTCTTTTTTTGGATTTTTTTTTTATGTGGACCATTTTTAAAGTCTTTATTGAATTTGTTACACTATTGTTTCTATTTTATGTTTTGAATCTCTGGCCATGTGGCATCTGGGATATTAGTTCCCCAACCAGTGATTGAACCAGTATCCCCTGCATTAGCAGTGTGGTGTCTTAACTACTGGCTGCCAGGAAATTCCCAGTTACCATCACAGTTAATTCACAACATGAGTTTCTCTTTCTAAAATAATACAGTGTTAAAAATAATGTTTTATAAATGTATAAAAATGGAATCTAATAGTTATTTGCCAGGTTCTATTTCTTCCCCCTAAACGCTTCAGCCATGCAAATCGATCTGAAGCTGAATTTTTTTACAAATGCATTGCCTCCTCGCAGCCTAGCCCCTGGAAATAGAATAAGCTGCAGTTCCTCACTCTTTCCTAATAGCCCTTCAAACTCCCTCCCTCCAGTTCCTTTTATCTGAAAATCTTTATCTTAAACCACTTTATATGCAGTCATTAATTTTCACAGCACTCCTGCTAAGAAGATTCTATTACTTCCATTAAACCATAGAGTAAACTGTGAAGCTGAATTAAGTGATTTGCCTGCTCAGGAAATGAGCGGCCTGGCTGGGTTCAAACATGGCAGCTCTGATTTCTAAGGCCTCACACCCAGCTGCTACCCCAATACTTCCTGGCTCTGGGTAGTAGGTAAGGGCCTGAGCTTCCAAGTGGATAAAACATGGGCTCAGATCTTAGCTCTGAAATTGCCTTCACAAGTTATTCAACCTCATTAAATGCCTGCAAATTGTGGATAATAAGAAACTTGTTTCATAAAGTTGCTGTGAGGATTAAATATGATAATGTGCACAGAGTACTTAATACAGGCTCTGTTACAAATGAAGAAATATATTATCATTATTATGCACACCTGGAAGGATATATCCCTTATCCAGCCCCCCTTCCCATAATCTTTTCCTCATCACATCAGAAAATGAGTAAGCCACACCTGCAGCTGTGCTACATAATACTCACACTGGCAGATAAAGTCCACTGCAGGGCTCTGAGGATACCTGAGCACATTCCTTGCCGGGGTCCAGCCCCGGTGGATCCAGGGTAATTCAAAGGTGGGGGCGGAGTAGGTGTCCGAGAAAAAACTTATTTAATTACAGATAGAGAGGGACTAGGAATTTAGCAGAGAAAAAGAGGCCGAATAACTTGGTTAACACAGGGTACCAATCACCACCTACGTAGGCTGCAGGCGTCTTCCCGTTCTCCCAAAGGAGAGGAGGCACTGAGGCCCCCATTCACCCCCACCCCGGTCCGATCTTAGAAGCCCAGGCAAAATTAGTAGGCTTGGTGGGTCCTATGCACCAGATGGGAATTTGACCGGAAAATAGTAAGAGAGAGAGAAAGGGGCTGAATAACTTGGTTTACTGGGGTACCAATAAAATTCCAGACAAGGAATTTGCACCATCTGCATGGAGGGCACCCACGTTCCAGGTGAGAATTCAGCCAGAAAATTGGGGAGCAGAAAGGAATGACATAAGGGAATCAGTCTTTCCGGAGCTGATCCGATTTCTTTATTTTTCAGGTTTGTTTATATACCTTTTGTTACACATAGGGATGAATACAGAGTCACGTGGGGGTCAGCAGACCTGACCCTTGTCACAGTCAGGTGCTTCATATAAAATTATACAAAGGTCTTATGAGTTTTTACATCATCTTCTGACCATGAGGGCCACTGACATTTTATGGCCCTTTCTGATACTGGTCAGTTAACCAGAAAGCTTATTTTTCCAGGAGTGACTTTTTCAGGCACCACCCTCCAAATAAAGTTGCATTCCTATAGGGTGAGGGTGTAGTGAGTTACAATCAAGAAAGAAATTTACTTAACCTAAGGTTTAACATGATTAGTCTTAAAGGTTAATACTTATTTCTCTCATATGCTTAAAGGTTGATACTTATTTCTCTTATATGCTAGTTATATTCATTATAAGGGCAGGGAATATGGAGATTTAGCAGCAAATATCAGCCCAACAAATGAAAACCCTTCACCAATGTTCCCTTTACAATCTATTTAGTCTTAAGATAGTGATAAAGTTACATTTTTGCATAGCAAGGACACAGTGATTTATAACAAAGTACAGTAGTCTATAACAAAAGAGAAAATTCATTAACTCAGAAAGTCTAATATTGCTAACATCAAAAACTACTATATTTCCTTTTCTATATTCCAAATACATTGATTAATATATACCCAGGTGCCTAAGGATATGAAGGCCTGGCAGCAATCAAATGAGAAAAGCCCTATGCTAATACTCCAAACTCTCTGTGCTGTTTATGGTTGAGAGGTTGTCACACAAGCTAGTCTGTCAGCAGAGAGTTTTGACCTGAGACACCCTTGTCACACCCAAGGCAGGGAATTAGCAGTAATTGTTGGCATGACAAATGATAAAACCCTTCACCAATATAATTCCTAATCAACCCACTAATGCTATACTAATAATCTTCTAACTTCTCAAAAGAGTCTGTATTTAGAAAGTTTTAGAGCATCCCAGGCCTCTCACAGCTGGGAGGCTGTAAACAATCATATGCGGCTGGACAACCTGATCAGGCAGGCTAGAGAACCTTCAGAGTTTTTAAGTTGAAACACTCTTATCACGCCTAGGAATTATTAACTGGGGCTGCAAGGTAACTCCTTCTCCGAGAGAAATGGCTATGGGGGAGAGCTCCCCGTAAAGTACTCTGGTTTTGGGGTAGATGCTTGGGAACAGGGAATTTCCTGAGGCTTGATCACACCTTTGCGTATGCCAAGCTTCTTTTTCCTCATGACCTTTGCCATGGGCAGAGTTCCTCACACTGGCCCCCAACAATTCCTGGAGAATTGCTACATCAATAATTATCCAATTACTCATTCATGTATGTATGCATGCATCCATCCATTTGCTTGTCTGTTCATCCACTCATCTACCCATCCATCCCTCTATCTGTCCATCCAGCCATCCAGCCATCCACCTGTCCATCACATCCATGCATCTCTCCATCTATCCTTCCATCCATCTATCCATTTATCTACTCATCCTGCTTAATCCACTTATCCAACCACCTATCCATTTATCTACATTTATCCTTTCATTCATTTACTCATTCATTCATTCATTCACTCATTCATCCACCCACCCATCCACCTATCCACCCATCCACTCACCCATCCATCTATTCATGTTTAGTGCACAGAGAAAGCCATCTAACACAAGCACATTCCTGAAGACAGAAGACATGGAATAGAAATGGAATGATGTGTGGATTAAAGCAATTGGCAGAAAGAAATCATGTCTCAAGAGTTAGGTCCAGACTATATTATGAAGGAGTTTATTATCAAGCTAAGAAATGAGCAACAGGAAGACCAGGTGACTGGGTAAAAGGTTTCCATAAAAGTTCAAGTAAATAATAACCAGGGTCTGAATTCAAGGAATATAAGGAGAAAAATGTGAGAATATTTATACACACAATGGACAGGGCCTAGTAGCTCATTAAGAGTTGGGGGAAGTGGTTAAAGATGATCCTGAAGCTTTGCATTAACAACCAGAAAAAGCAAACTCAACATCTGTTGAGAATTGACAAAATGTCAAGCCTTCTGCTGCCTCCAGACAGACTGGTGAGCAAGTCAGGTGTGGGCTCTGCCCTCCAAATACACAGAGCTTTCTGTCCAAATATACACTGCAAAGAGCCTCCATTCCTACAGGAAATCTCTCTTTCTTCCAGCTAGCATTTGCTAAGTACATTTTGTTGCCATGGTCACATGTCTGTCTAGACTGCTTGCCACTCTGTACATCATGCTGGTGTGTTTGTCCATCTCCTCAGTTAGTTCAGGTCAGTCGCTCAGTCGTGTCCAATCCTTTGCAACCCCCCGAACTGCAGCACCCCAGGCTTCCCTGTCCTTCACTATCTCCTGGAGTTTCCTCAAACTCATATCCATTGAATCGATGATGCCATCCAGCCGTCTCATCCTCTGTCACTCCCTTCTCCTGCTGCCTTCAGTCTTTCCCAGCATCAGGGTCTTTTACAGCGAGTCTGCTTTTGGCATCAGTTGGCCAAAGTATTGGATCTTCAGCTTCGGCCCCAGTCCTTCCAGTGAATGTTCAGGGTTGATTTCCTTTACGATTGACTGGTTTGATCTCCTTGCTGTCTAAGGGACACTCAAGAATCTTCTCTAGCACCGTAATTTGGAAGCATCAACTCTTCGGTGCTCAGCTTGCTTCGTGGTCCAACCCTCACATCCATACATGCCTACTGGAAAAACCAGCTTTGACTGTATGAGTACATACTATGTACAAAACTGAGTTAGGTCCTTCCAACCCTAAAAGGAGCCAGTGAAGACACCACTGATGCTCCCCCTGCCCCCATGCCACTCGGAGTTGGTAGGAATTGGTAGCACTCACTGAAAGAAGGAGAGGGTGGGTCAGAACAGGGGAATTTCATCTTAACAAGTCTTCCTTCATCAGCACTTCCATCATCTTCCTCCTTCATCAGCACTTTCCCCAGGTTATCTCCTCAGGGCACCTTGCCCATCGCTGCCAGAAAGGGCGGGAGGCGGCAGGAGCTCCTCCCACCCCCACTTTGCAAAGGGAAAGTCTCCATTGCCAGGAGCCCTGGAAGATGTCGTGCTGGGATGCAGGGTCCCTTGTGCTTGACCTGAAGGCCATCTGATTGCAGACATCGAACCCTTTGGGATGCTTGCTTTCCTCCTGATTATGCTTGCACACAGCTGACCACAGTGCAGACAGGCAGGCAGTGCTCTGGGGCTGTGCCTCCAGAACTCTCTAAGGTGGTCACTCTGTCAAGTGGGAGGAGCCACCTCCCACCCATCTGCCTTGCGAACACCTACTCATGGGTCCAGTCTTGCCTCCAGACCGTTTGCTCTAAAAGCACTTCCTCATGATCGCCACCCCTATCCCAGATACAACGGGCCACTCACTCTATCTCTAGTCATCATTTTAAGAGGACCCACGATTCTTCATTTAATCTTAGATATTCACATTGTTGTTGTTGTTTAGTTGCTAAGTTGTATCTGACTCTGTGCAACCCTATGTGTGGTAGCCCACCAGGCTCCTCTGTCCATGGGATTCTCCAGACAAGAATACTAGAGTGGGTAGCCTCTCCCTTCTCCAGGGGATCTTTCTTGATCCAGGGATCAAATCCGTGTCTTCCACATTGGCAATTGGATTCTTAACCACGGAGCCACCTAGGAAGCTCCGTATATTTGCATATCTTGCCCCAATAGACTGCAAACAGTTTCTCAGGCAGGACTCTATCTTAATCATCTTTGCACCCAGCACTTGGCCTCGTTGCTGACACCTGGTCCTACTTAAGCACTTGTCACCAGAAAGAGCAGCTAAATTCTGCAGAGAAACTCGCTCTGTGGCTGACACTTTCCACTGAGCTTTACACGCACCGTCTCATTTAACCCCCACAAGAACCACACACTTGAGTCTGGTGTTATTATCCCCACTTTATAGATGAAGACACTGAGGCAAGCTAAGCAACTTGCCCAAAACGAAAGTGCTTTTTATTTCTTTCCTGGGATCTCTACTGCCTCAGACTGATGTAGGTGAAACAGTCTGATGTTGAGAAAACTTCAAATATCATCACAAAACTGGGGGCTATCAGCTTTGCTGACAGTGAAACAGAGGACTATGTGTAGATATATACACACTCAAAATCTAAGAGTTCTTACTTATTTAGCCCTAGAGAGGATCACAAGTTAGGTTTAGTCACTAAATCATGTCCAACTCTTGTGACCATCTGGACTGTAGCCCACCAGGCTCCCCTGTCCATGGGATTTCCCAGGGCAAGAATACTGGAGTGGGTAGACAATCCCTTGTCTAGGGGATTTTCCTGACTCAGGGATTAAACTCAGGTCTCCTGCACTGTAGGCAGACTCTTTATCTACAAACCACCAGGAAACTCCAAAATAACATCATAGCATAGAAGCCATGGAACCCCTCGTGAAACCTAGCTCATGGCTGAGAGCATCTAATAAAAATAGACTTTAAAGTCTAATCAGCTCTTCTCCCTTCTACACTAATTCTGGAGACATATACTCATTGATAGGAACTATGTCTCTCACTGATTGCTCCGCCACCCCTTGGCCTTCCTGTTCACTGTCTTTTCAGACACAGTGGGTGGCATACTCCCCTTCTAAACCCACCAGAAAACTTGTATAGGGAAGCAGCTCCCAGGAGGAGAGGAAAGATCCTTAGACTCGGGGGAGGTTTGCCAGCTGGTGCTAGCCCACTACCTCTTTCTGAAAATAATCCCTTAGTTGACTACAAGCCCAAAGACCCCCCGAGAGCCGCAGATTGATTGTATTCTTATCAGAAGTGCCTGAACCCTGCCCAGAGAAACAGAGGAATTCAAGCAAGCTACCACGGCCAAGGTATGCAGTACCAGCAGTTACCCAACTGCTGTTGCAAACCAGGACATTAGGTACAGTCAAGAGAGGCTTAATTAGCCTGAACTAAGAGTCTGAGGTCGTATGATTAAGAGCAGTTCACAGTCTGGGTTGGAACATTAGAGAGGCTAAGATCATCCTACCACAGCACTGCTGGGCCCCAAACCAGAGAGCATTGAGTTTCCTCCAACCCGGGCTTAACTGAAGATCCCCGAGAGGGGGAAGCCTGGTCCTGTCCGTTAGAACTCACAGTTGTTTATTTGCATGTACATGTCTGCGTGTCCTCTTGGTGTTCTATGCTCCTGATCAAAGGAAGTTGATGCAAGAGGGGAATAAATTTAAATAGCAAAATAATGGTATTATTTTGAAGTGTCCTGAGAAGACTGTGCCATAGTTTCTGTGTTCATTTACTCAGTTGTTCAGTCTTCCAGCCAGACTTTGAGGGCACATCCCTGTAGCACTGGATTTCGCTACAGAAAGCAGGGTCTGCCCCGGTGGCTCAGTGATAAGAAATCTGCCTGCCAATGCAGGAGACTCGGGTTCAATCCCTGGGTCAGGAAGATCTGCTGAAGTGGGAGATGGCAACCGACTCCAGTGTTCTTGCCTGGAAAATCCCATGGACAGAGGAGACTGATGGGCTACAGTCCATGGGGTCACAAAGAATTGGTCATGACTGAGCATGCACACACAGAAAGCAGACCCACAAAAACACGTTTCCTCTGTCAGCCCCCCTAGGGCTTAAAACAACACAAAAGTACTAGCTGACACTTCTAAAGGTCCAAAGTCCAAAATGGGTCTCTGGGCCAAAATCCAGGTGTGGGTAGGGCTGTGTTCCTTCTGGAAGCCCTAGGAAATAATCCATTTCCTTGACTTTTTTAGCTTCTAGAGACCATTGACTGGAGAAGGAAATGGCAACCCACTCCAGTGTTCTTGCCTGAAGAATCCCAGGGATGGGGGAGCCTGGTGGGCTGCCGTCTCTGGGGTTGCACAGAGTCGGACACGACTGAAGCGACTTAGCAGCAGCAGCAGTAGCAGAGACCATTGACACTCCTTTGCTGTGGCCCCATCCTCTTTATTCAAAGCTAGTCCTGAAAATATGTTCATCAGTACCACTTTTCTAGATTCCATATATATACATTAATATGCAATATTTGTTTCTCCCTTTCTGACTTGCTTCGCTCTGTGTGGCAGATTCTAGGTCTATCCGCATCTCTGCAAATAACCAGGAATAGAGATGCAGTCATAGAGAATGAACTTGTGGACACACAGGGGAAAGGAAAGGGTGGGACAAAGTGAGAGAGGAGCAATGACATATACACACTTGTTGTTGTTGTTGTTTAGTCACTTGAGTGGTGTTTGACTGTTTTGTGACCCCATGGACTGTAGCCCACCAGACTCCTCTGTCCATGAAATTTCCCAGGCAAGAATACTGGAGTGGGAATTCCTCCTCCAAGGAATCTTCCCAACCCAGGGATCAAACTCGATGTCTCCAGAATTGGCAGGCAGATTCTTTACCACTGAGCCACCTGGGAAGCATATATACTACCACGTGTAAAATGCCACATGGAAAATAGATAGCTGGCAGGAAGCTGCTGTGCAGCACAGGGAGCTCAACTCAGTACCCTGTGATGAACTAGAGGGGTGGGAAGGGAGGGGGAAGAAGGATGGAAAGGCAGGGACGTATGTAAACATATAGCTGATTAGCACCATAAGCAGAAACTCCCACAGCACTGTAAAACAATTATACCCCAATTTAACAACAACAACAAAAAGCCAGTAGCATTTGGCTGCATCTTCCTTATCCACCACTTCTCTGATTTCCTCTGCCTGCATCTTCCACTTTTAAGAACACTTGTGATTACCGTGATAATCCAGAATAATCTCCCATCTCAAGATCTTTGATTTAATCCCATCAGCAAAGTCCTTTTTGTCAGGTATGTGGTGTACTGTACTATACTATGTATCACCAAAATATAAGGCAATACTTTCACAGATTCTGGGGTTATGACTTGAACATCTTTACTCTGCCTAACACAGTCCCAGTTCCAACATTGTTCATTTTTTACATCTGATTAAAACTGACTAACCTTGATTTTGGCCTGTTCCTCATTAGCCTCCTCGGCTTGCTTGAAGGTGTTTCCCCAGACATAATTTTTGCCAGTGGTTCTCAGACTGGCCCTGGTGTCCTCTTACTCATCAGCTTGCACATTCATCTCCTTTGAAGTCTCCATTTCTAAAACATCTCATCCCTAGAAATGATTTTGTTATTTAAGACATATTTGTCTGATATTTAGAGCTGGTAGCTGAGACAGTAAGGAATCTGCCCTGCAGTCTGGGAGACCAGCGCTCCATCTCTGGGTTGAGAAGATTCCCTGGAGAACAGAATGGCTACCTCACTCCAGTATTCTTGCCTGGAGAATCCCCATGGACAGAGGAACCTGGAGGGCTACAGTCCACAAGGTTTCAAAGAGTTGGGTGCGCCAAGCAACTAACACAGGCAGTCTGATATTTGATTTTGAACTAAACAACAACACTCTTTTGAATATCCACTCTGAGGCAATGGCCCATCTGTCACTTGTCTGCAAAGTGGGTTCTCTGGACCCAACTGGGAAGAGTGGCTTCTGTTCACAGGGAGGTGTGTCTCTAATCCCTGCTGAACTAGGACCACTCAGATTAGCCATTTTCTCTCCTTCATTCATTTCCATTTTTGAGACTGATTTTATACAGCTCCAGTCTCCATAACCTCTTTACACGTGTGATGGGCAGGATAATACCCTACCCTATAAGAAAGCCCACATCCTAAACCCCATACTCTGTATATATGTTGCCATACATGGCAAAGGACTTAGCAGATGTCACCAAGGCCAAGGACCTTGAGCTGGGGAGAGAACATTCTGGATTGTCCAGGTGGCCCAATGGGATCACAAGGGTCCTTCAGACAGAAGACCCTTTCCTGGCTGCTAAGAACCAGAGACAGCAGCAGAAGGGACCCATCAAAGCTGAAAAGAGCTAACAAACAGTCTCCCACAGTCCCAGAAGGAATGTGGCCCTGCCCACACCCACACCCTGACTGCAGCCACCCTAGACCCTTGTCAGACTTCTGGCCCACATGAACCTAACGTAATAAATTCACATCGTTTTAAATCACTAACTAATGATCATTTGTTACAGCAACTGCTGCTGCTGCTAAGTCACTTCAGTTGTGTCCAACTCTTTGCGACCCCATAGATGGCAGCCCACCAGGCTCCTCCATCCCTGGGATTCTCCAGGCAAGAACACTGGAGTGGGCTGCCATTTCCTTCTCCAATGCATGAAAGTGAAAAGTGAAAGTGAAGTCACTCAGTCGTGTCTGACTCCCAGCAACCCCATGGACTGCAGCCTTCCAGGCTCCTCCGTCCATGGGATTGTCCAGGCGAGAGTACTGGAGTGGGGTGCCATTGCACAATAGAAAGTTAACACAATATGCATTCTTTTCAGTCCATGCTGATGATTTGAGCCCTCAACATGAATGTATTTCAGAGTCATTGGTCTACTGGCAACACTCTCCCTCCAGATCATTAGCCAGAATTCAAATAAGCCCAGACATAATGGAGACCCCTGAAGGACTCCATCTGAGAAGCCAGGGGCTGATGGACACCTGTGACTAATCATTATCTGCATTTCCCAGAACCGACTATACGTCTGAACCAATCTGGACCTTCCCTGCCAGACGTGATGCTGCACAAGTTTATGTGTGTGAAAGAGATAAGCTTCTCTGTCCTTTCCTCCAGGGATGTTATAGTCAGTGGCCCCCACTCACTCCAGATTAGCACGTCTGCCTCAACACACACACACACACACACACACACACACACACACACACACTCCCCCCTCTTCTGAGAAAAGCAATCTAGGATTTGAAAAGGATTTGTTTTTCCAGGGTTCAGATGTCTATTGCCCCAAGGTCTGTGACTTTCTTTCTCACTATTTCTCTGATGTCTGATCAATACAATAGTTGTCATTCCAGTTTGAAAATTTAGAAACACATTTAACAACAGTAGAAGTAACTTTCTTGATAAATAATCAGTGTCTACACCAGACACTGAGGACAGTGTCTTCGCTTTAGTCTTAGTTGACAAGACATTAGTCTTTCTACTTGTGTGCATGCATGCTCAGTTGTGTCCGACTCTCTGCGACCCCATGGACAGTAGCCCACCAAGCTCTTCCTTGCTGTGGGATTTCCCTTCTCCAAGGGAACTTCCTTCTCCAAGGGATCTTTCTGACCCAAGGATTGAAGCTGGGTATCCTGCATTGGCAGGCAGATTCTTTACCACTGAGCCACCTGGGAAGCCCCATTTCACATTATAAAGATGTGTAATGGCCATTCAAAGACCTTGCTGTGTATGTCTTAGAGAACACAGCATTAGTTAGGCAGGAAATCCTTATCTTCTCTCTGCCCAATCCACTAACATATCCACTTTTATTTAGCCATCCCTCCATATCCTCAGGTAGGTTCTAGGACCCCCACCAGCTCCATCCCCAATCCCAGTATCCTCAGGTCCCTTATATGAAATAGTGAGGTATCTGCATGTCATCTATGCACAGCCTCCTATACATTTTTGTATTGATTAGATGCTGGAGAATGAATTCATTCTGGAGATGTCTGCTTCTAGAAATACAATCCAGAGATAACTGAAATGGAGAATGAATTTTAAAGTGTTTTGAAATGGGTGGTAGAGTTGGAAGAAAGTAAGGTAAATTCACAAAGGCTCGAAACAGTAAGTCAATGTGAATCCAAGGAGGCAAGTTTCTGGTGGAGCCAACCCTTCACCCGAGGAGTGGTGGCTGCGCAGGTGCAGGAGGGCCTAGGGAGCTATCTCACATTGAAGGTCAAGAACTGCAGCGGTAAGGGGATACCCCTCATCCAAGGCAAGGAGCAGCGGCTGTGCTTTGCAGGAGCAGCCGTGAAGAGATACCCCACGCCCCAGGTAAGAGAAATCCAAGTAAGATGGTAGGTGTTGCAAAAAGGCATCAGAGGGCAGACACACTGAAACCATACTCACAGAAAACTAATCAATCTAATCGCACTAGGACCACAGCCTTGTCTAACTCAATGAAACCAAGCCATGCCTGCAGGGCAACCCAAGATGGCTGAGTCATGGTGAAGAGGGTTG
>SJYC01067588.1:0-14283 GCA_006408675.1 Madoqua kirkii
AAAAGTTGGCTTCAAGCTCAACATTCAAAAAACAAAGATCATGGCATCCGGTCCCATCACTTCATGGGAAATAGATGGGGAAACAGTGGCAGACTTTATTTTGGGGGGCTCCAAAATCACTGCAGATGGTGACTGCAGCCATGAAATTAAAAGACGCTTACTCCTTGGAAGAAAAATCATGACCAACCTAGATAGTATATTCAAAAGCAGAGACATTACTTTGCCGACTAAGGTTCGTCTAGTCAAGGCTATGGTTTTTCCTGTGGTCATGTATGGATGTGAGAGTTGGACTGTGAAGAAGGTTGAGCACTGAAGAATTGATGCTTTTGAACTGTGGTGTTGGAAAAGACTCTTGAGGGTCCCTTGGACTGCAAGGAGATCCAACCAGTCCATTCTGAAGGAGATCAACCCTGGGATTTCTCTGGAAGGAATGATGCTAAAGCTGAAACTCCAGTACTCTGGCCCTCTCATGCGAAGAGTTGACTCATTGGAAAAGACTCTGATGCTGGGAAGGATTGGGCACAGGAGGAGAAGGGGACGACAGAGGATGAGATGGCTGGATGCCATCACTGACTCGATGGATGTGAGTCTGAGTGAACTCCGGGAGTTGGTGATGGACAGGGAAGCGTGGCATGCTGCAATTCATGTGGTCGCAAAGAGTGGGACAGGAATGAGCAACTGAACTGAACAGAACTGAAAGTTAATGTTTGGGTGACAGTTCCTTTGTTCAGAATGCAAAATGGAAAACAGGTTAAGCCATGGTGATAGTTGAACAGGTTTTAGAAGCAAAGTCTCTCCCCCCTCAGGGATGAATATTCAGTGAGCGGAGCCTGTGGCTCTGACTGAAGCTCTAGAGTTAAGCAAAAGTTAGCGAGTAAATATCTACACTGATTCCGTTTGCTTATTTGACTTTACATGCTCATGCTGCAATATGGGGAAAAAGCAACAGGAAAACCTATTAAACATTTCGAAGAGATTGAAAGACTTTTGATGGCCTAAGAAAGTAGCTGTTCCACGTTGCAAAGGGCACAAATGGGATGGAAGTAAAGTAGCCCAGGGTAATCAGCTGGCTAACTGCTGAATCCCTTTTTGAACTCCTTTCGAAGGAACCCCTTTCGCTACAGATACCCTTGTTCTGGACAGGTCTGGCTGAACAGGAAGAATCTCAATATACAGAAGAAGAATTTAAAAGATAAAGAAAAGAGGAGCAAAGATTACTGAAAAAGGATGGATACAGTCTGAGGATGGAAGATTAATAATTCCTGAAAATGATCAATGAAAAATTCTTAAAGGCTTACACCCAGAGTTTTCCTAAAGCTTTAGAATTAACTAACTATGTAACTCAACTTTTAGCTTTTCTACAAACATTACAGGAACTCTGGGAGGTGACTCCTGACCCAGCCTCTGAGTCAAACAATGCTGTTTGAGCCAGGAACCAAGATACTGGTAATAAAGACATTGGGACCTGGTGGGGGGCAATCTCTCAAGCCCCTCTAGGACGGCCCTTACCAGAGGTGTTAGGGGAAGCACAGTGATTGAAACCGCCCACCCTGGCCAGGCACCATAGTAACTATTTGCATGAGTTGTTTTATGACAGGAGATCCTGATAAGGAATACAAAACTAATAAGCCACCACCAACCAGAAGAGTTCGGGAAAGGTCGAAAGGAGACACCGCATGTCTGTCCACTTCCCAGAATCCCTCTTGCTAGCATCTATCTTGGCTGAGCGATGCATGCGCCACCAGGAAAGAGTCTGAATTAGAATGATTGGCCAAAGACCACCCGGAAACTAATCCCATCACCATAAAACCCGAGACTGCGAGCCACGCGGCAGGGCAGTTCTCCTAGGTTCCCTTACCCTACTGCTCTCCACTGGGTGCCTGTTCCTGATAAAATCTTGTTTTATCAGCACATGTGTCTCCTCGGACCATTCATTTCCAGATGTTAGACAAGAACTCAGTTTCAGGCGCTGGAAGGTGTCCCCCTTCCCACAAAAGGTGGGCCTTGTAATCTATGTGGGCTTGCTTTTGCTGATTCCAAAAATCCTGAGTTTGCCGTTTGACCCTCAAGACAACACCTTCCTGTCCTGGGCTCATTCCTATACCTCATTCCACATCTTTCCAGTTGCTGGGTCTGCAGAGTGCTCCCCTCCTTATCAATGGAAGGCTTCCCAAGGTAGACATCCCCACTTCAGGGAAAGGACTTTTTCCAAGTCCATGACTACCTTTGCCAACAACAATCTTATGTGATGTCTCTTCTTAATCTAATGACATCTAACAGTCCTAAAATGGACTGGTGTAACCCTTTGTACCTTTATGGACATAACGTGACTTTTAACTTTGCTGATCATTCTGTTTTTGTTGTTTGCTCCCTACACCTGTAACTGTGTAGCTGGATTTGTTTCAAGCTGCATAGAGTTATGGTTAATCAGTCTCCTACAAATGCCACAGCCTCCTCCAACTATTACTTTGGGTCCCTGAATCAGAGACCCTTAATAGAAGGCTTAGGAGTATCTCTGTAGTTGCTAAGTGTGTCTGACTCTTGCAATCCCATGGACTGTAGCCTGCCAGGTTCCTCTGTCCACGGGATTCTCCAGGCAACAATACTTGAGTGGGTTACCATTTCCTTCTCCAGGGGATCTTCTCGACCCAGGAATCGAACCCAGGTCTGCTGCATTGCAAGCAGATTCTTTACCAACTGAGCTATGAGAGAAGCCCCATAAGAGAATATGCTGCCTCAATAATTTAGGGACAACAACCCTTACCAGCTCAGAAGCAGTTATGGAGTGAGAACACCGCCCCTTTCCCTTGGCAACATAATTCTCCTAAGACAAAATGGGAAAATGAGAGCATTAATATCCTTGGTAGGGAGGCCAGAGGTCCCCAGATGGCAGGCGGAAATAAAGCTCCAAGTGGCAGACTTTTTTTTTTTCTTTTTTCTTCTAATCTTGTGTTGTCATGGCGACACCTGGCTCCTCTGGAACTTTATCTTAAGCCTTGAGCTAAGTGAAAGTGAAAGTGAATTCCCTCAGTCGTGTCCAACTCTGCAACCCCACGGACTGTAGCTTATCAGGCTCCTCCAACCATGGGATTTTCCAGGCAAGAGTGCTGGAGTGGATTGCCATTTCCTTCTCCAGGGGATCTTCCCAATCCAGGAATCGAACCTGGGTCTCCTGCATTACAGGCAGACATTTTACCATCTGAGCCACCTGCGTTTTTCTTATGAAAATGATTTCTTTAGCTATGTTAGTGAGCTATGTATTTGCTTGGAAATCTCCCTGTCTTCAAGATTCATGTCAAATGTTTTATAGCCCAGGGATGACTCACCTTGTGCCAATGCTATCTCAAAATGCATGTTGTGGGTGAGGGACCTGGTGAGACTTTCTCAGTTTTGAGGCATTTCCTTTCTCTAATTAGCAGCTTGCTAATAGGTATATAACTCCTTGCTAAAAACAAGCAAGGGGGCACTCTTTCTGTCCCCTTCTGATGCCTATGTCAGAAGCTTTCTCTATCTTTTATACTTTAATGAAACTTTATTACGCACAAAGTTCTGAGTGATCAAGCCTTATCACTAGCCCCAGATTGAATTTCTCCTCTCCGGAGGCCAAGAATTCCAGCATCATTTACATCTCGTAGCAGCAACCTTTCAGATATAATTATTGAAATGGTGGGTAGTGCGAGTTTATTATATTATTTTCTTCAGTGTATGTTTGAAAATGTGTGTGATGAAAAGTTAAAAATAAATAAAGAAGGCTGGTTCTGTTCACATTAAAAAAAAAAATGCAGCGGGAAAGCCACATGCCCAGGAACCAATTAGGCATAATATTTGTGATCACGTCTTGCTTCCAGCTGACACGGGGCCTGGACTCAGAGGACAGGCCAAGTCTCCGCTCTGCCATTCACCAGCAGAGAGACCTTGGGCTCATCAGCTAACTTCTTAGCGTCTTCAAGGATGAAATGCAGAGAATGTCAGTTCTATCTACCTTACATGGCCTGTCTGTCAGAACGACCTAAGGAAACAGAGTGAGAGGGCTTTGCAAACTGCGGTAGCAAATAACCACAAGTTGAAAGGAAGGGAATCCTGAGTCTCTGAGGGGTCTGCAGGCAGGCTCTAGGTGTGACTCACCTTTGCATGCTCCCTGTCTGGCTGCTTCATTCATGCAGGTGATGTAAAAAGGTCCTTTAGGTGTTCCTCTGGCTGCCCAGCATCGAAACATCTTTACCGAATTTGGGGAGCTCCTCATTGTGAGACTTGGGACCAGAGCCCATCTCCCGGGAGAGAAGATGCACGTGCAGGAGGCAGGCCCCTCAGCAGTCCATCAGCTCTGGAGGAAGCCATACATACATGCTCTGCTCATCAGAGGTACTGTCTAGACTTTGAATCCAGAGGCAGTAACGCCAAGAAGCAGGCCCTACAGAACCTCTGGGGACAGTGGTAGCCACCCTAAGATGTAAATCAGTTATACATCAATAGAATGATATTTTAAAAGAAGTAAGTTCTGTGAGTATCTGAGGAATGAGTGACTACAAGAGTGCACCAGTGAATTCAGACCATTTACTAGATGCTTCTAGCTGTGTGATTTTTGGAAAGTTATTTAACCTCTCTGAGGGTCTCACGTCCTTCCCTGTTCTCTATTTCCTGGGTATTCTTCCTAAGACATTCAAGGCCACAAGAATATAAATACTGGGGGGCAGGGGGGAGGTGGTTGCATAATAGTCACAATGTTTTAAATTTGACATTTTTGATTCAATTAAAAATATATAAATTATATATATATATATATATGGGCTTCCCTGGTGGCTCAGACGGTAAAGCGTCTGCCTACAATGCAGGAGACCCGGATTCAATTCCTGGGTGGGGAAGATCCCCTGGAAAAGGAAATGGCAATCCACTCCAGCACTCTTGCCTGGAAAATCCCATGGACAGAGGAGCCTGATAGGCTACAGTCCATGGGGTTGCAAAGAGTCAGACATGACTGAGTGACTTCATTCATTCATATATATATATATATATATATTGGCCACAGCATGTAGCTTGCAGGATCTTAGTTTCCTAATCAGAAGGGCCTCAGCTGCAAATGGGCCTGTGGTTGCCAGGTGGCCTTAGAATAGAAAGGGGGAAGGAGAGGGAGAAATTGAGGAAGGAAAGGAGAACCAAGAAGTCCCAGAAAAGGAGAAGCAAGGAGCTCACCCCTTCTTCTTGAGGGTCAAGGGATAACCCAGAAAGGAAAAGCCAGAGGGAAGTTAGCCAGATGGAAAATGAAAAAGGAAAAGAAACAGATGATCTGAAATAAGAGAAAACCCTCTATAGACATGGTCTACTTTAAGGACACACAGACAGGCTCTCTTCCCCCAAATATCTCCCTACCTTGATGCTACAGTGCCTGAAAGCCTAGCATTGTTTTAAAGCATTTGTGTGTGTGTGTGTGATGTAAAGTTCATATAACATAAAAATCACTAAAGTGCACAGTTCGGTCATTTTAGCATGTTCACGATGTGTGCAACCATTAGCGCTTATTCTAGAACACTTCCATCACCCCAAAAGAGACTCCAGCTCTACCTGCTCCCAGGCCTGTGGCCACCGCTAACCACTGTCTGTCTCTGTGGACTTGCCTGTTCTGGACATGGCGTCTCAAGGGAATCCTGTGATGGTTTTGTGCCCGGCTTCTCTCAGTTAGTGTAATCTTTTCCAGGTTCACCCGCGCTGTAATGTCTGTCAGTACTCCACTTCTTTTCACGTCTGAACAGAATTCCACTGTGCGGGTAAAATGCATTTTGTACACACATTCAGTGATGGGCTGATATTTGGGTCATTTTCACTATTTGCTTTTTATGGATATTGCTGCAGTGAGCATTCCTGTACAAATTTCTGTTTTAAGAGTCTTCAGTTCTCTACTGGAATTGCTGGTTCACATCTCCAGTAGTACGGCAGTGAAGAATCCATTTGCAGTGCCAGAGACACAGGAAACAGGGATGCGTCTATGAGACAGGGAGATCCCCTGAAGGAGGAAACGGCAACTCACTCCAGTATTCTTGCCTGGAGAATTGCATGGACAGAGGAGCCTGGGGCACTATAGTCCATGGGGTTGCAAAGAGTCAGACATGACTGAGTGCAAGCACACACACACACACACACACACACACACACACACACACATACGTCCTAACTCTGTGTGACTCTTTGAGGCACTGCTATGCCGTTTCCCACGGTGGCTGCACCATTTTACACTCCCACCAGCAACAGATGAGGGTTCAGGTCCACCATTTGGGATTTTTGATTGTTTTGCCTTTTCAGTTTTTTGGCTGAGTCACAAAGTTTGGAATCTTAGCTCCCCAACCAAGGATTGAACCCAGGTTCATGGCAATGAAGGCCCAGAGTCCTAACCACTGGACCACCAGTGGAATTCCTTCAGGTCCATCATTTTTGAAACCCAGTTTTTTTAGTCAAACATGGTCTTTATAACCTAGTCTTAGTCATTTCTCAGGTTTTACTCCAAAACCACAGAGAGCTGAAACCTATACATAGCCCCAAATGCTCAAAATAGTGAACTGAGTTCCTTTAGTGTTATTTTGTCTGTTTTGTTTTCCCCCATTTTCCACTATTTGCTAAACTGTATTTAATGAGCATATATTAATTTTATTTATCTTATTTATTTTTATATCTAGCTATATATATTTTTGTCTTGGCAGGGAGAAACTTGTATCATTTTTTCAATCATCAAAATAAATAAATAAAACTACTACATACTCTTAATAAAATTTAGCAAACAGTGGAATCTATATGCCTGTGTCGATATATTTTGATCTAGACATATCTAGATATAGACAGAGGTAGATACAGATATAGGTACAGGTATATAGTTAAATCTAAACAGCTTATTAAAAGATTAAAAAGCAGAGACATTAAAAGCAAAGCATATTAAAACGCAGAGACACTACTTTGCCGACAAAGGTCCATCTAGTCAAAGCTATGATTTTTCCAGTAGTCATGTATGGATGTGAGAATTGGACTATAAAGAAAGCTGAGTGCCCGAAGAATTGAATCTTTTGAACTATCGTGTTGGAGAAGACTTTTGAGAGTCCCTTGGACTTCAAGGAGATCAAATCAGTCAATCCTAAAGGAAATCAGTCCTGAATATTCATTGGAAGGACTGATGCTGAGGCTAAAACTGCTATACTTTGATCACCTGATGCGAAGAACTGACTCATTGGAAAAGACCCTGATGCTGGGAAAGACTGAAGGCAGGAGGAAAAGGGGACGACAGAGGAAGGGATGGTTGGATGGCATCACCAATTCGATGGACGTGAGTTTGAGCAAGCTCCAGGAGTTGGAGACGGACAGGGAAGGCTGGCATGCTGCAGTCCATGGGGTTGCAAAGAGTCGGACACGACTGAGCAACTGAACTGAACTGATATAGTTATATAGATATAAATATATATCCTCAGAGGAAAAACTTACATTACCTTAAGAAACTTTTTCTCCCCAGAATCAAATCAAATCATAAAAGGCATGATCAATATAACAATGTCTTCAATACTGGTTTCAAAACAAGTTCATGAGCAATTGTCACAAGGCCATTTCTTCTTTCTGCCCAGAGTATAAGTCAAGGGTATAACACAACATATGAAGGAACTGAAAGTGTCAAGTCATTCAGTCACGTCCAGCTGTTTGCAACCTTATGAACTGTAGCCCGCCGGGCTCCTCTGTCCACGTAATTCTCCAGGCAGGAAAACTGGAGTGGGTTGCCATTCTCTCCTCCAAACCAAACCAGGTATTGAACTCAGATCTCCTACAAGGGACAGATTCTTTACAGCTGATTCACCAGGAAAGCCTAACACTATGTATAAGTCAAGGTTGTTGTGTGCGGTTGGGCAGAGGGGGATCAGGCTGGGGCTGAGCTGATGAGGTCCAGTCATGTTACATGATCCCAGGACAGAACTCAGAACCGCGAGGACAGATGAGAGAGCTTCTGCCAAGACTTACCTTCTTGGACCAGCTCTTCTACCCGCACATCTGCCATCCTACCCTCTCGGTGAACACACAGCACACACACAACCTGCCGTCCAGATAGTAATTTGCATTTGCTGGACAAGGTGCCAGTTCTTTCTTTTTAAAGATTTTTTTGTGTGGACCATTTTTAAAGTTTTTATTGACTTTGTTACAATATTGCCTCTGTTTCATCTTTGGGTTTTTTTATTTTTACCACAAGGCACATGAGATCCTAGCTCCCCAACCACGGTTCAAACCCTAGCCCCCTGCGTTAGAAGGTGAAGTCTTAACCACTGGACTGCCAGGTAAGTCCCTAGATGCCCCCTCTTTCTTTCCCCCTGATCTGGCCCTCACCCTCTCCCATAGCTTTTGTCCTTCGTCACCTGACGAGCACAGACCGTGTGTGGGTCATGTCATGGGTCAGCCCTGCCAGCACACCCACTCCTCAGCTCCAGCACACAAGCCTGCTGGAGAAACTTTCCAACCAGGATCCACCTGGCCTCTTCTGTGTGCCTGCTCTCAGATGACATTTAGTGATGACCTTCAGTTCAGTTCGGTTGTTGAGTCATGTCTGACTCTGTGACTCTAAGCTGCCCCATGGACTACATGGACAATTCTCACATCCATACATGACCACTGGAAAAGCCATAGCATTGACTAGATGGGCTTCTGTGCTAGCCCAGTTGGTAAAGAATCAGCCTGCAATTTGGAAGACCTGGGTTCAATCCCTGGGTTGGGAAGATCCCCTGGAGAAGAAAAAGACCACCCACTCCAGTATTCTGGCCTGGAGAATTTCATGAAGTCGAGAAGAGTGGAAAACAACTGAGTGACTTTCACTTGACAAGACAGACCTTTGTTGACAAAGTAATGTCTTTGCTTTTTAATATGCTTTCTAGGTTGGCCATAGCTTTTCTTCAAAGGAGCAAGTGTCTTTTAATGTCATGGCTGCAGTCACTATCTGCAGTGATTTTGCAACCCAAGAAAATAAAGTCTGTCACTGTTTCCATTGTTTCCCCATCTATTTGCCATGAAGTGATGGGACCAGATGCCATGATTTTAGTTTTTTGAACGTTGAGTTTTAAGCCAGCTTTTTCACTCTCCTCTTTCACTTTCATCAAGAGGCTCTTCAGTTCTTCTTTGCTTTCTGCCATAAGGGTGGTGCCATCTGCATATCTGAGGTTACTGATATTTCTCCCAGCAATCTTGATTCCACCTTGTGCTTCATCTAGCCCGAAATGAAATGTACTTCATTTTCACATAATGTACTCTGCATATAAGTTAAATAAGTAAGCAGGGTGACAATATACAGCCTTGACATACTCCTTTCCCAATTTGGAACCAGTTTGTTTCATGTCCAGTTATAACTGTTACTTCTTGACCTGCATACAGATTTCTCAGGAGGCAGGTCAAGTGCTCTGGTATTCCCATCTCTCAGAATTTTCCACAGTTTGTGGTGATCCACACAGTGCAAGGCTTTGGCATAGTCAATAAAGCACATTTGGATGTTTTTCTGGAACTCTCTTGCTTTTTCTATGATCCAACAGATGTTGGCAATTTGATCTCTGGTTCTTCTGCCTTTTCTAAATCCAGCTTGAACATCTAGAAGTTTTCAGTTCACATACTGTTGCAGTGAGCATGGAATTTTCAAAATTACTTTGCTAGCGTGTGAGATGAGTACAAGTGTACAGTAGTTTGAGCATTCTTTGGTATTGCCTTTCTTTGGGATTGGAATGAAACTAACCTTTTCCAGTCCTGTGGCCACTGTTGAGTTTTCCAAATTTGCTGGCATATTGAATGCAGCACTTTCACAGCATCATCTTTTAGGATTTGGAAGAGCTCAGCTGGAATTCCATCACCTCCACTAGCTTTGTTTGTAGTAATGCTTCCTAAGGCCCACTTGACTTCCCATTCCAGATTGTCTGGCTCTAGGTGAGTGATCGCACCATTGTGGTTATCTGGGTCACGAAGATCTTTTTTGTATAGTTCTTCTGTGTATTCTTGCCACCTCTTCTTAATATCTTCTGCTTGTTAGGGTCATACCATATTCTTTATTGTGCCCATTTTTGTGTGAAATATTCCCTTGGTATCTCTAATTTTCTTGAAGAGATCTCTGGTCTTTCCCATTCTATTGTTTTCCCCTATTTCTTTGCATTCTGTCGTTTTTTGGGATTGCACTCAAGTACTGCATTTGGGGCTCTTTTGTTGACTATGAGAGTGACTCTAGTTCTTCTAAGGGAATCTTGCCCACTGTTGTAGATATAATGGTCATCTGACCTACTCCTCCTCCTACTCTCCCATTCCTGTCCATTTTAGTTCACTGATTCCTAAAATGTCAGTGTTCACTCTTGCCATCTCCTGTTTGACCATTTCCAATTTACCTTGATTCTGAACCTAACATTCCTGGTTCCTATGCAATATTGTTCTTTACAGCATCAGACTTTACTTCCATTACCAGTCACATCCACAACTGGTGGTCCACAGCCAGCCTGTTTGCCCAGTCCCTGGTGCCATGACCCTCAGGGGCTCACACTCTGGACCAGATGCTGAGAATATATCCATCCCATCCTCAGCTGCCCTTGTTTCCCTAAGGGACAAGCTCATTAGCAGGCCTGAGTCCATTGAGAGGGGAAGAAGGGCCTTGTTCTTTTTTTTTTTGCTGGGATCTTAGTACCCTGACCAAGGATCAAAGCCATGCTTCTTGCCTGGGAAGCTGGGTGTCTTAATCCCTGAACTACCAAGGAAGTCTGGGGAGGGGCTTAAAACAGACCCTAGTGGTGCTTTGGGGTCACAGCAGTCCCTGTTCTACGTGTCATTTTTTTTAATTTCTTTATTAGCTGCGCTACATGGCATGTGGGATCTTAGTTCCCTGACCAGGGATCAGAAACACAGAGTTTTAACCACTAGAGCTTCAGGTAAGTTCCCTCTAAGTGTCATTGCTGAGGGAAGCAGGGTGGGACCCCAGGTCCAGCAAGCTTCTCTCTGCTCTACACCCTCCTGCACTCCCCATCTCTAACCATTGCTCCTGTCCCATTATCCTGGGCATTGACCCCTGGTCGTTCCTGTACCAGAGCTTCTGGCTAACTAAGGACAGGAAGAATAGGGTTAAAGGAGAAGACTCCCCTCAACTGCGATTTCCACTGTTCCTTGGGTAGGAACCCTGAACACTCAGCCGCAGTCACCAGAAAGGGCCCTGAGGAAGGGGGACGAGATTCCCGTCAGATTTAGAAAGGGACGTCTGGGCCTCCAACCCAAGGCTTTTCTGTCCCCTAAAAGCAGAACCTTCCCTAGCTCTTACCCTGAAGGCCAGCAGGTGGCAGCACCATCAGGCATTTCACAACAAAACTAAACCGAAACAGAATTGGGTTTTTTTTTCTTTTCTGGTTTTGTTTATGCAAATAGTTTATTCTCTACAACCTTCATCCCGGAATGGTCACCCCTTCCCCCTCCACAGTCCCTCCCTCCCCCTTCCCTCCTCTGCATGACCCTGCTCTCTGCACCCAGAGTGCATGAAGACGCTGTCACGAGAGCCAGGGATCCAACAACAGGCCTTGAGAAATGTGAGTAAGCCTGCTGGGGACCAAGGAGGGAGGGAGACACCAGAGGGGACGATCCTGGGCACAGGGGGCCCTTGTGCCCAGACTTACTCAGGGAGGTGGGAGCACCCTGACCCTCCCCATACACCTGATCCCTCCAGTGTGCCCACACGTGCATGCTCAAAAATGCATGCCCCATCTCTCCTCCCAAGAAGAAAGGAGACTCAGACCCAGGAGGTGAGGTCACACTGCCCTCCTCCTCCAGCTCATAGGGAGCAGCGACGTGGGGTTGGGGGAGTGGGTCCCTCGGCCTGGACAGTCAGCCTCTGTGCCTGAGACCCTCTTCCGTAGGTGGTCTCTCCCAGAGGCCTTGCTGAGCATGTGGGAGTCATTTCAGAGACCATGACTGGAAACCCTCACCCTCAGTTAACTGGTCCCAAGCCACGCGATTCCTGGAAGCTGAGCAGAGTGATGCAACAGGGCAGGGAGGAGGCTGGGGAGGGAGGTGGGGGGAGCGTGATGACCTCTGGACACTGGCCCCGGGGAGGAGCACCCAGTGCAACAGCTGCAGAGACCAGCCTCCCCCCTGCACCCTCCCCACCCATCCTAGGACATCTCCCTGAGATCTAGAATGGACCGAGAGGAAAATGCCCAGCGGTACGGCAATCCCATCCCCTACCAGACAGCAAGGGTCTGCACCCCTCCCGCCCTACAGACACTTTTTTCCTTTGGGCAGGTGGCTCTTATACCTCCTGCTGCCAGTCCTGTTCTACGGGGTTGGAGGCGCCATCCCCACCCCTCAGAGGCTCTACGGGGAGGTGACGTCCCCTCTGTACCCCAAGTCTTACCCTAACAATTTTGAGAGGACCACTGTAATCACAGTACCCACAGGGTACAGGGTGAAGCTTGTCTTCTGGCAGTTTGACCTGGAGCCTTCGGAAGGTTGTTTCTATGACTATGTCAAGGTAAGGGGCAGATGAGGGGGGTGGGCAGAGGGAGAACTGAGTGTCTCTGGAACCAGGGAACCCAGGTTCTGACCAGCCTGGATAGGACACTCTGCCTGTGGACACAGCCCCAAGCTGGTGAAAGCTGATGGCCAGGTGGGGCTCTGGAAGTCCAGGGGTGTCGAGGATGCGAGGCCACTGGTCTGAGAGACCCTCGTGGAGCACAAAGGGGAGAAACAGAGAAGGAGGAGACAGGCCCTGCTCCTGGGGAAAGCACTGTCCACAGGAGTCAGAAAAACCTTCCCTGGCTGCTTACCTGCCCGGAGGACTTTGGAAACTTCCTTGCCTCGGTCTCCCTGTTGCCATGGAGAGTGTCACCACTCCGTGGCTGCCTCCTCACCAGGAACACAGGGACGTGGGGAAGCGGCATGTGTATGGTGGTGGCTCAAGGGCGGTCTACAGCCAGGACAGTGGGCTCAGTCCTCTCTCCTCTGTCACAACCAAGGGCATCGTCCCAGTCCTTCTTTCTACATCCAATAAAAATGAGATTCCTGGAGACTTCCCCAGTGGTCCAGTGGCTAAGACTCTGTGCTCCCAAGGCAGGGGGCCCAGGTTTGATTCCTGGGAGACTTAGGTGGGAAACTAGGATTCCACATGCTGCACAGCACAGCCTAAAAAGAAAATTCAAATTTTAAAAATGAGGTTCTTGATTTGGGATTCAGGTAGAGCCTACACACAGCCCATAAATACTATTTCCAAGAGATCCCCTGCAGAGTATAAAAGAATACCATGAAAATGCCGTATCTTCCCAGCCCAGAGGACTTGAGATGTCAGCAGTGCTGGTAGGGAGGGTCCTGGTAGCAGGCAAAGTGGGGATGAGATAGGAGGAGGGATGTCTGCTTTGCAGGAGTTAAGGAATCTGTGAAGGAAGAGGAAAGGAGAGCTCAGTGATGCTTACTAAGCTGGCAGGTCCCAGATGCTCACATTCAGCTGAATATCAGGAGTCATGGCTGGACAGGAATGGGTTGACCAAAACAGGTGGAAGGAGAGGACAGGACAGAGGCTAAAGCAGACCATCCAGGCTCTAGGGATGAAGGAATGATAGAAACCAGGTAAAGGCAACCAGTGGATGGTGGACACAGGAAGAGATGAGGGTAAAGAAAGGTCTGACACATGTTGTTGTTCAGTCACTAAGTCGTGTCAGACTCTTTGCAAACCCATGGACTGCAGCAGGCTTCCCTGTCCTTCAGCATGTCTGAGTTTGCTTGAATTCATCCATTGAGTCAGAGATGCCATCCAACCATCTCATCCTCTGTCATCCCCTTCTCCTGCCTTCTATCTTTCCCAGCATCAGGGTTATTTCCATGAGTCAGCTCTTCATATCAAGTAGCCAAAATATTGGAGCTTCAGCTTCAGCATGAGTCCTTCTAGTGAATAATCAGAGTTGATTTCCTTTAGGATTGACTGGTTTGATCTATTTGCTTTCCAAGGGACTATCAAGAGTCTTCTCCAGCTCCACAATTTGAAAGCATCGGTTTTTCAGCACTCAACCTTCTTTATGGTCCAGCTCTCACATCCATACATGACCCCTGGAAACATCATAGCTTTGATTCTAGCAAAGTGATGTCTTTGCTTTCTAATATGCTATCTAGGTTTGTTATAGCCGGGGGTCATAAAAAGGGAGGGCCGAGCCCCAGACACAGGATAACGTGCAAGGTCAGTCGGGGGGGATGCAGGACAGAGGAAAGGCCTCTGGGGCAGTTGCAACAGCCAGAGCCCAGCTGGCAGAGAGCAGCTGGAGACCAACCAGGGGGGCG